>JBAMIG010000003.1:11269529-11284895 GCA_037177335.1 Kiunga ballochi
ATATATGGGAGAAATGACACACTAGGATTAAAGTAGCCTAAAAGTAAAACATGTGTTGCTTTTTTTATTATTTTATTCATATTGTAAATCTTCTGTATTCTGGGCTTGAACTGATGTCCACTTCCTCTGTAATCATTACAGACAAATGTCCTGGTATATCATTATGTAGGCTTATGATTAACCAAATGTTTGTTTTACAAAAGGAAAAATGTAGCCTAAATAACATTGTTAATTAATGTTACCTCTTTTTTAAAGCTCATTTAAATACTAAACTCTGAAACAAGTTGCAACTCTAAAGCTGATTTTATCGTATGACCCTGCTTTGCTTAGGCCTAAGCTATCGACGCTTGGCTGGCCTTACTAGTTGGAGATAAACAGGTGGATCCGCTCCTGGTGCTGAATTGCCTCGACTTAGTCCTCCGGATGGTTTGCACTTGCTCCAGGACGCGCTGCTCTCCGGATCGGTACCGGTTAACGGAGGGCAGAGCAAGCGACGTGTCGTCCACATTCCCGATGGAAGTGACTGATTTGAATGGATCCAGGCTCGTCATTTTTGTGTGCGTCCACAGTGCGCAACAGTGTCCAAAGAGGGAAGCTGAAGAGAGTTTGGAGTATGTGAATACAAAGCTCACCTTGCCCTGCCCTGCGTAACTAGACCGCGCCCTTCCAGTCTCAAATAGACCTGCGGGGCTGGAGTGCAACTCCCACTAACTCTTACTTTTACTCGCAGATTATGCTGCCTCCACGATGACGTTTATTCCACCATATAGGCCACTGATCCTTTGCAGGAGCTTGATATTGTAGGAAAACACACTCATTTTTATGTTGCCTGAGTTTGTTGACGCTTATGGTCATTTCTTGTGCAGCGCTTCTTCTCGCTGTGAAAGAAAGAAAAAAAGAAAGAAAGGAACAGATAAGATTGCCATTAAGTTGTGAGATCCACTTTGGTTTTTTGCTCTGTTCACTGGGATTTGTTGGCTTTTGTTTGACCCAGTTACGTAACTTCAGATAGTAGGTGGCATAAAATATTTTGGTTTAGGTGAGTTTTTCAGCTCAGTGACTCCAAAATGTCCAGATCCTTCCTTATCCACCCCCAAATCACTGACCCTTCATACCATTCATACTAAACCTGACAGATGGGTGAGGTAGGCTATTTGTGCAGATAACACTGTTTATTTATCTCTAACATGTTGCTGTGCATTATGAGACATCATCTCCATTTCAGAGTCGTTGGTCCAAAGGATGTTGTTGCAGATGACTAGCTTTAATAGAAGTAGCTTTTAAAGCCTAAATGTTGGCAGGAGAAAGGGGGTTCTTTCTGGCAACTCATCCAAACAAGCTCAACCTGTACTGTTATGACCCTTGACATGCTAAGTGGTTTGTAGAATCAGAGATGGAGCTCTTTGGGTCTTTGCTGTTTCTTTGCTGTCCCTAAGGGATAATTTACATAAGTAGACAGCAGAGATCTTAAATGTGATTGATCTATCTCATTGCACAATGATTTTGTTCTCATTGTTTGGTCCAGATCATTCCTCCCCCTGTGTTTTGGGCTTTATTAAAATAATATATCATGATTAAGAGGTTGGCTGTATTCACCTGATTTTAAGACCTGCTGTATAATAGATGAAGCACAAAGAAGACTAAAAAAATGTAGGTGATAAGAAATTATGCTTCTGATTTGAATTTATTGTATTTTTATGAAATTTATTTATAAATGTTTGCTTTACTGATTTAATTTTATTAATTTTGTATATATACATAGCCTATATAATTGAAATACTGCTGCACGTTAATTCATTCAGTTAGTTATTTAGATGGAGAGCCATTTTTCTGCTTGAGACATGAAGGGCCATAGGCTTCCCACAAAGTTGCATAAGGTTATTTTTACATTTATTCTTTATTCTGTTGAGATTGTTTTTGTTCATTGCTTGAAGTCTAAACAGAATGTGGTGTGAGTTCATTAGCATGTCTATACAGGTAGTTACTCCTAGATGTTTCTCTGCTGTAATCATTTATCATTCATGTTTGCATAAAGGAGGAAAAAGAGATGGCAACGCACCACACCCAAAGGCACACCTGGGTTTATGTATGAGAAATGGCATGTCTGATCTCGTTCAAATTAGCATTCTTATGCTTTTATTGTAATTACTGTAGTAGAGTGTTTGTGTGTGTGTGTGGTTTACCTGTCAGACTAACGAAGATTGCACTCTAGTGGTGAAATGTGAATATTACTGGAGTTTAATCTGTCTAAATGTCCCATCACACAAACCCACAGATATTGTGAAGTATTTTAGGTCTTTATTATTGCTTTCATAATCATTTTCATCACAGTTTTTTAGTTGGAATAAACCTCAGGTATGACCTGACATTCGACATAAACATTGAATTCCAGAGCCACTTGTAGCTCAACATGGTTTAATAAGCAAAATAAAAATGACAATATCTAGAAATATACTACTCGTATAATAAAATGATTAACTGTTAGTTTACACATAGGATAAATTATGCATTATTATTCTTAAGTACTCCGATAGTAATATAAAACTATCCTTTTGATGAAAATCGGGTCAAATTTAACAGCAAATATTCACATTATATTTAATATCTTTAAGAAATAGGAAGGAGTGTAGATTGTCTTCAACTAGTAGATATTTTCCAGTGGAAAATAGCAAATATGAGAATGTCAACATATGGGGATCTTCAGCATCATAAACATGACTTTTGTTTCATTTACCATGAGGATCCTTTGTCATACAGTGAAGCTTCATGGAAACTAAAATGTAAACACATTGATCTTTGGACTGTCTGAGTCTTCTGCACAGAAGGGACCACAGGACAGTTTTTTGATAGCATTTAAACACATGAAAATAAATCAGCAATACACACACAAGCTGGACCAGCAATTTTTCAAGTCACAAAGGAGATATATGAAATGCAAAACAAAAAGAGCTGGTCCCAGTGAAACTACTGGTAGGGTGGAATGCAAGTTGCAACTGATGGTTAATAACAGAAGTTATCACAATATGATTACAAATTTAAATCATAATCTATTTCACATTGTGGACTGCAGATGCAGAGTGACGTTTAGGGGCAATAAAAGCCTATGTGACTATAAAAAAGTATAAAAATGTCTAAGCATGTGCCCTGCACTATTTTCAGAGATGTGGATTAAATTTAGCTAATTATGCTGAGTAAATTTAATTCTCGTAAGCATACAACACATTCAGAGGACAAAACTTCCTCTTTAAAGCTGTCTTTAAAGACTTCTTTCAGTGAACCTTTTAAAAATTATTCCTCTGAATCCAAGGCACTGGGCTCGTGGCCCTCTGGGGGCCTCTGGAGGACATTGTGAGGCTGAGCCACAGGGAAACCCCTGAGCTTCTCCTGCAGACTGCTTACAGCCAGCCTCATCTGGTCTTCAGCCCCCTGGAGAGATTTCAGCTCCATTGTATAAAATACATACAGCAGAAAGGTGGTCAGCAGGATGGCAAAACACAATATGGCCAGCAGGTAAAAGGAAAGACGGGGGAAAGGCTGTTCTGCTCCCAGAGCCAACCAAGGAACCGCTGCAATGGCCAGCTCCAGGAAAAGCAGAGCCAGGCCCATCACTCCGGTACGAGCTGCTGTGTAGCGCATCTTCTCAGCACAGTGCAAGCCCACCTTCACTTCTGTACGGGCCTCGGTCAAAATATCCACCAATTCAGCTAGCTTTCCTGCAGACAGAAGTGGGTAGAACAATAACCATTTCTTACATGTCAAGTTGGTGACATATTATTCAGTTAATCCTAGTTAACAAAAGCATGATCACAAAGTCTTTCTGAAAGTCTTAATACTATAAGTGATGTTAAAAGTACCCGTAGGAGAGTCCTGAGTCTTTGATTGATCCCTTCCATCCACAGCTGGAATGTGGGACTCCAGCCTTAAATGAGCAGTGAGAGCCTCGTGATCGGAGTATGGAAATGGATGGCCAGGAACAGATCCTTTGGTGGTGCTCATAAAATCGCAGTGGATGTTGGTTTTGGAGGAACCCTAGAATATCAAAATACAAGATATCATTTTATGAGATAAAACTAAATTATTTCAAGCCTCAGGAACCACTGAGGAGATGCATCAAAACCTTCACCAACCTTAAACAGGATGTAGTCAATTCGAATTCCTTTCTCAAAGGGAGCAATCTCCTTTTTACTGATAAAAGGGTTGTCGGCAATCAGAGTTATACCATCCTCACATCCCTGTGACAGAACATAAAAAACAGAGTTACATAAAAGCAAAATGGAGCTTTTTTTGTTTTTTTTTCACAACATGGTTTCTAGATGCTAACCAACTATGACACAGATGGATCCTGCTTAGGTTTGCACAATTTGCAGCAGATTGTCACACTAGACTTTTAGGTTAAAATTTTTTTAAAAATTGTTAAAACATGTTGGATCACTAGGACACCCATGTTATCTGTACTGCTGCAAATGTGTTTTTTCTCTGCCAGTGTGTTTCATAAAGCTGACAAAATATTACATGAGTTAAGAAGGCCTAAAATGACCTTAATTACAAGCTTAAATGTATAAACCCTTTTTAAAAACCCAAGGCATGTTCTGTTATTAACACTTGTTGCAAGACTTTCTCATTACATACATCAAACTGAGCAGTTTTTAAATAGGAGTCTTGCAATCCAGTGTAAGACATAAGCAGTCTGTTGCCGAGGTCCTGAGGGTGCATGTTGAGATCTCCACCGAGAATAACCAAATCTGCTGCAGCAGAGGTGTGACTAAAAGGAAACATAAAAAAATATTCACCAGTCATGCAATTTACAAAATTAAGATGAAATTATGTTACAATTATTAAGCGTTGTTCATTTAAAATCATGTCAGTGTAGCCTTGCATGAGAAATATCTGTAGTTCTATTAAGCTAACAGATGCGGTTCATAAATATGCAAAAACAGTGTCAACAGGAGTTTATAGGGGTGTATGCTGAATATACACAGGCACTACCGGATGAACTGCTGCAGCTCCCAGGCCTGAACCACTCTGTGTGGTAGATAAGAATCCTTCTCTCTGGAATATTCTGCATGCAGCTATTCATCAAAACACAAGAACAGTAGTAGATATTATACAGATAGATAGATATAATATGCAAACAACCCTAAGAAGTAATTTTCAGAGCACTTACATGTGTGATATAAACATTTGCTTTCAGGTTGTCGATGTTTACAAGAGCCAAGCCAACAGCTTTACCACCAAACCAGTCCCCATGGTGAGCCTAAAAATGAGGGAAACAGTGGTAGCAAGTTAAAGATGTCTATTGTTTATTTATCTTTTTATTTCTTAAAGTCATTGTGCTCTTTTCAAGAATTAGACAGATGGATGTCGTGATCATTGAATTTATATATATATATATATATATATATATATATGTGTATGTGTGTGTACAAAGATATTTAAAGCTACAATTTATGCACAAATTACTGCAAGAGGCTATTCATCATGTATACCTTCATGCCTGAAATGTCTTATAAATACATTGAGAAATAGGACATTTGACACAAATTAATAATTAATGTTAATGACAATATCACTTTAATAAAGAATTACCTAGGATACTAGCTTAAATAAAATGAGCATGAGTAACTGATCAATATGTAAATTAATGAGCCTTTATAAATGTGTATCCTAATGATAACATGATTACATATCTGTAATCTTTCTTTTCCCTTTGATACTTTAGTAGCTACTATAAAATCTGCTGAAATTTGTTGGACTTTAAGCATGGATGCTATGAACGTTAACTCAAATGTCCCTGATCTAAAAGGGTTTAGGAACTTTTTCTACACTGGCACAAACTTTTAGAGCCCTACAAACTTACCATGTAAGGATAACCATTCAGTGAATAGCGGTACAGAAATGTGTCATTGATTCTGTGTTTAGTAAAAATGGCCAGTCCACTGCCTATGACTCCGCTGCAAAGAGAGGGCCAAATAAAAGGAGAAAAACAAGTGGCATAGTTAGTTGCATGGTCATTAATCTCATTCATTTGTGCAATGAAATACCCCGTATTGAGGAAGTGAGAAAAGTTAAACATCTGACTTAGAACAGAGTTCAAGAAGATGGCTTCAGTTTCATTTTGAAGACAGATTAATGTTTTAAAAAATATAATTTTTCTGACATGAGGACAGTGTTGGCCTTTTCAAGATATCATATCAACACACAGTTGACTCATGCACACTTAGGGTTGATAATTTTCCAGTAAAGTGAGAAGAAAACTAAATGTATGAGAGCCGATTTGTTACCTTTTGAAGTAATGAGAGTGAGGATGACAACAAGCTAGTTTCTTTTTCAAGTAGAGGTAGTCCTTCTCACTCCACACCTAAAAATATCATTAATGTGACCATTAAAAGTACAACATGTAACATAATTTTATTAATACTAGTCTAAGTGTGGTTAGCAACACTTGACTCTTGTTATCTGTAAAACATGAGCAAATACAACTAAAAGCAAGAGCTGATAAAATCAGTCTGATAGCTAACTTTGCAACCATGTAATATAGCTTTTACCCACCTCTTGCATTAAAACAATATCGTGTTCTTCCTTGCACAACATTTCTCCCAGCATGCGATAGCGCTGAGGACAGTGTTTGCTTAGAAAGCGGATGCCCCTGAATAACATAAAAGAATAAAAACAGAGTATGACTTTTTGTTTTGCATAGAGTTATATGTACTGAGATGAAAATAACCGAAACCACTGACCAGCAGTTTAGAGAAAAGACTCTCACACTGACACAGTCTGTGTTAGTCATGATGGCAGGTCAGAGTATCAGCAGCAGAGACGATGTAGTTTCAGATCAACACTGTCAGTAGGTGACTGGGGCAGATCCTAATGTGTCACATAAAAAAAATGTTATGTTGATGTCCCACATCCATTTATGTAAATGTGGCATATGCAAGAAAAAATAAACATCTATTAGTGCATGTACAACATGAGCCAAAGTCATTTAGTAAAATCACCATCTGACCGCTTGATAGACGTTTAGACCAATAAGAAATAAACACTGATATTAATAGAATGCAAAACTTGAAACTTAAAAAAAAGAGGTCAGTAAGG
Source organism: Kiunga ballochi (assembly GCA_037177335.1). Classification (NCBI taxonomy): domain Eukaryota; kingdom Metazoa; phylum Chordata; class Actinopteri; order Atheriniformes; family Pseudomugilidae; genus Kiunga; species Kiunga ballochi. The sequence goes on from JBAMIG010000003.1 coordinate 11,276,622, forward strand.
ATAGAAAAAGCTGCAAAGCACTAAAGAGCAGGCTTATAGCTTATAGTTCTGCTTCTTATATTACTACAACAGACCATCAAAATTAGTCACAGACATGTTGGTTAATTTTAACAGTTCTAAGATCTTCTTTTGAGCATTACAAGTAAATAGATTGTAAAGTGTTAAGACTTTTAAGATATATTTACACAGATAGCAGAAAAGTTATTCAACCCTAACTGCATTGAAATCTGAATACAGTAGGGGTTAAATTATTTAGCTGGCAACTGCTAGTAATTACATAAGTATTGTGGATCTGCTATGTGTGAAGCTAATGAGAAATTGATGTGTTTTGAAAGCTCTTTTACAGCTGATCCTGCACGCCTCACTGTGTTGCGCGACTTTAGCAGATTTTTTTTATGTCTCTCCTGAGTGTGCAACATAATGTTAGCCCCATAGGTCCTGCTGACATGGCTTTGCTCTGTATGAAAGGGGGAAAACAACAATACAGTGAAAAAGAACTATTGGGTCAAAGACAACAGCGCTTTTGGGAAGACAAAGAAAATAAAGTGTGCAAAAAAATGAAAATAGTTGAATAAATAAAGATTTTAAAAAGTGCTTTAGTGCTAATAGAACTATGATAACCTGAAGGGAGAGGACTAGTTTGTATGTGAACTGCACACAAGATGTATTTAAAGTGATGATGATCACTCATTAAACTGTCAAAACACATCTTGTTAGTTTACAGTTCAAATCTTATTTATATAGGCACATTTCTTTATGTATATACAAGTAAATTATAGTCAAGTGATCATTTGTTTTAACATCCACTTTTAATAATAAAACTGTGCAAATAAGTTTTCAGAATAAAGTCAAAATGACAAATCTGTCAAAATAATTTGTTTTAAAATTCCTGTTTTACACTCAATTTATAGTATTAAATTATCATATTACTGCCTGAATTTTAACTACAATTTCATTTTCACAACTACTTGTTATTTTAACTGATGCATCACAAATACTAAAACAAATCAGGTACATTAGTATTGTTATAGTTTTGGTTATGTGATCTTACAGAAATCATCAATCAATCATCAATGTAGTTGGAAAAAACAACCAAAACAAAGGACTTATCTGGGTACAAAATTTGATGTTGCATCTTTAACTGCGACAGGCGATAAGACATTTTTAGCTAACTTGATTTAACAAGAGAAGTTAGTTACTCAGCTGCATTTAGCAGCTCCTTTAAGTCGTTATAGAAACTTACATTACAGAGTTGTCGTGCCAAGGCAATTATCCCGACACAAATTATATCCCCTGACGCAGCACGACAGTTCCGTTAAAATCACTCGGTCATTTCTAGTTGTAAACATTTTATTTGGAATAATAATCAATGACAGCTAAATTTAGATCATTGGCAACAACGAATAACCTATCTAGCTAGCGTGTAGCTCTGAAGCTTGGCTTGAGTTTCCATTTACCTCGTCCCCAGTTAATTCGTAATACTAACTCACCGCACAAGCTGGAATTAAAGCCACAGTCGATGTGCTGACGGAGTAACAGTGCGGTAGTTTTGCGTTTCTGCTTGGAGCGAAAATACTTCCTGGTAGCCTGCTAGCTTACCGCCGCTCTAAACTTGGTTAATAATCGCCTAGAAAACACGTAACTGTCTGTTCAGCATCTCAGGTGGCCTACACTGATACAGCAGCATTCCTACGTTTCAATCGCTCGCCTGTGTCCTGTACCCTGACGCCAAGTCCGTTGGTTTAAAAATAATTGATAGCCTCCGTCCGGTTTAGTCTTTTACTCAAGAAAGAAAATCAATTGGAATTTTGACTCACATATTTATAAGTACGTCAGGTATCAAATACATATAAACAATGTTAGAATTACTGGATGTTCAATTATGAAAAGTCTGCTTTCATTAGCAACAGTACTTTTTTTATGCGAAGTTTTATTTTGCCTACGTCATTTCCTGCTCAGAACTTCCTTAAGCGCAAGGTTTTATGGGAGATGATGTCTTTCGGAAAATATGGGAAGCCTCGACAACATAATTAAGCAAGCACGAACGTTTTGAGTCCAAGTAAATCAGCATTTTTTTTTATCCATTAACAAAAAAATCTAAGTTAAATAAAAGTATTTCTACATTTAAGTAAATTTAAAAATATATACAAGGGTTTCACTCTCCTCCATGCAAACTATTCTTTTTTCAAATAAAAACTTTTGTTTTTCTTGTTGTATTTTTGCATGATTTTTTTATGTGGCTGATGAGCAGGCTAAATTAGCCATCCATCTATCTATTATATCCATCTATTATCAAAACCATACGTCTATCCATTTTACATACTGCTTAATTTAATTTGGTGTTGTGGATTGAAAAGGCCTTGGTCATCCTAAATTGTCCCTAGGAGGGAATGTACATGCCTGGTTGTCTTCCTATATGTCCCTGGCCCTGTAATGGACTGGCAAACTGTCCATGGTGTACTGGTTTCTTGCCCACTTGATTACGGAGATAAGCTTCAGCTACCTGTCACTGAATTGTATGTGGTAGAGAAAATTGATGGATTGATGATGGGTAGCTCGAGCCTATCCTAGCAATCATTGGGTGAGAGGCGGGGTACATCCTGGACAGATCACCAGTCTATTACAGGGCCAACACAGAGAGGCAAAGAACTAGTCACACACACATCCACTCCTAAGGACAATTTTGAATTACCACTTAACCCAACTTGTATGTCTATGAACGGTGGAAGAAAGCCAGAGTACCCAGGGGAAGAGCATGCAAACTCCATACAGAAGGCAAAGTTCATAATGTGGTGCTAACCATGACCCTAGGCCAAAGAAAATAGGCTACCACCAGTATGTAGTACAGATTAGATATGGTTCATGATGGAATACATTTTTTTCTTCTTACCAAAACTAAACTAAAATCATGTAAATATATTATTTTATCCCAAGATTTATTTGCCAAATTCAACTTATAAGTGCAAATATTCTGCAGACAACAGTTGTGCTTAACTAATATTACTATTTTTTCTATCTATACTTTGTTTTCTCGAGATAAGATAATTAGGATGGGCTCAGTCGTTACCGACGAAGTTACAGCTAAAAATGGCCCATGACAACCAAGGAGATGGGATATTGTCGATATTGTGGGATATTGATCTGTGTAATTCGATGAATGGTAAAACTTAACAGCTATACACATAGCAATTTCACCCTTTGTAATAGAATAGAAATATAATTAAATTCTGATATATTACCAGTTTTTAATGCACCTCACTGGCTTGACTGCAGTGAGACATCCCAGGCAAATGTTTCTGGGCCGTCTTGGTAGAATCAAGCTATGCAAACGTCCGATCCAGCTAAGGTTTGGTTAGAGAAGAAGATAACAGCTAAGTTTCTACCTATGTTGAAGGACAATTTCCTCCTCCTCTCATAACACCAATAACCCTTCAGCACTACTTCAGCATCAGACTTGTACATTAAAAGTTAGCAGATTCTTAACTGCACACTGGAAACCAGCTCTGCTCCCATCAACAAAAGCGGTTCTACAACAACTCAATGTGTATGTTATCAAATTTAAATAGATTACTTTTAAAAATCCTATGAACAAATGCTTTCTGTCATCATGTGTGTGGGTTCCTTCCAAGCTTCTGGTCCACACACTTCTTAAGATTAATTTAAGTATCTAAATTCTTATAAAAGAGAAAGATAAATCTGATATTGTCTAAGGTTGTTTTACTCTGCGTTGGTTCTAATGAGCTAGAAAGAACCCTAGTGCTCCCCTTCCCTTGAGAAAATGAAGTTTATTTTATCAAATATAATGAGATAAATTATTCTGTTGTCACAATAATTACATATCTTATTATAACTAAAATGGAAATGTTACGGATGCTCATGTCAATAGTATGAAATGAATCAGCGTATACACAACAAATTAACAAACATGTTTAATGAGTTTCCTGGGGACAACAGCCCCAAAGGCACCATGCGTCTTGTGAGATACATTTGTTGATTACATAGTCCAACCTCTACCTTAAAGTATAAAATTGCAATGCACAATGGTAACAATGACAATAGTAAACCACCTTAACCCTCCCCACCCCACCCCCCATAAAAAGGAAACAGAAAAGAAACTGCCCACACCATTCAAATTATGATACATTAGATATATCATTATTAATTATCAATACCAGTACTATCACACACAATATTTTCAGTGAAGCATACGGCAAACACTGAATGTCAAAAGACGACAGAATTCAAACATTAATCTTGATATTGACAGAAAATGTTCGTAGAAAAAAAAATTTCAACCAAAACCTGCAAGAGGAGGAGTGTTATTGTGTCTAGCTTGTGAAATACAAAATTCAAAGCCAGGTGCAATTTTACCACCGATACATCTTAAATTTGCATTAAATTCATAGCAAATTAGTCCAGTGAACCACACAGAGCAGACAGTTGTCCAGCAGGACCTGTGGGCTGACAGTTTATCCTGCCTCTACTACAAGTACTACAATACTTTAATATCTCCATTGCAATGGAAAATTATCAGCTCATCTCCAGAACCCCGGCCCGCTCTCCCATTCTTTCTCTTCCAACCCTATAAATAACAATCAATGGTCATACTCCACAGAGACAATGGCTCTCATTCAAGACAATTATTTAGACCAATTTAAAAAAATCACTTTGTTTGTAGAAAGTTGTCTTAAATATAAAACTAAACTTTATTCATGAATGCAGCTTCTCCACGCTACGCGGAGAAGATGAGTGAAGTAAACGCACCAACTTCACAGCATACAATCTCTTTTTTAAACAAAAGAAACAGTGTTTAACTTCCCCGCCCTTTCACCATGGTCTCTGCTGAGTTACAAGTATGAACAAGAACCCCCCCCCTTTCAAAATGCTCCTATGTAACATATATTCCTTTAGTATCCACTCACTCACAGTACAGAAAGAACTCGTTTTATTCAATTAAGCTACATACCTCAAGGCAGAAAATAAGCACTGCTGTTGCTGCAACCCCAACCCACCCTCCCACCCCATCTCAATCTTTGTAAGTGCATCCAAGCACATGTCTTCAGAGAGAAATAATAATAATAGGTCTCATTAGGAAGGCAAACCTAATGTCAGGATCGCTACGGCACAAGTCATCCCTAGAGTCAAAAAGTCAGCTACAGATTGATGCTTGTAAGACCTGATTTTTTAAAACTGTAATAAAATATAAACACAAGCAGAATCTTAATAACACAGCAATACAATTACTCTTCCCCCTGTACACTTGGACTGTAAAACTTTGGATAATATTTTTGTCCTTTTTTTATTCCTTTTGTTTTCTTTATTTTTTTCTTTATTTAATTTTTTAGTAAAACAGGCTACACAAAAAGTTATCCCATTCCTGTGTGTGCTTGAAGACAAATGCTGCCTCCAACAATGTTAATTTAAGCTCTTTTTCTGATATTTTTGTAACAAAACACACTTGTTTGAATAGTTTTTGTTATCTAAAAACAAGAGGTAGTAAAAAAGAAAAGAAAAAAAGAGCAATCCAAAGTGGCAGGTAATGATATAACCTTTGGTGAAAAGGCACTTTCTTTCCTCATGAATCTTTACAAATTCCTTCAGGTTTCCTTCCTCCTGTAATCCTACTCTTTCCACTTCTCAGTCCAACATACTCTTCTCTTACAGCATAGAAATAGTTTCTCAGTAACAGTAAGTATCTTTTCAAAAAGGAAAAACACGTTCTCATCCCCTCTGCAAAACTTTTCAAGTTCCATCAATAACATCTGCAAAGTCATCCACTTCATCTCAGTCATGTTTAAACACATGAAAAGTAGCTGGTAGTCCACAGTTCTTTAAATTTTGTTGCATGTTGGCACGTCAACACGTTTTTCTTTCTCCGTATCTTTAAAGCATAAAATGTGTTTCACGTTAGTTCGGTGTAGTTTGAATAAAAAAAAAAAGTTTTTGTGTTTCCTGGATGGTTGAGGTGGTCAAAGAGAGATTGCGTCACGCTTTTTTCTGGCTCTTCCAGAACTTCCCTGATGAGCTGTTAGTCTTTAACAAGTCTGTAGACATGATACTGAGCTCCGTGTTCACTATTGGAAACCTCAAAAACAAATGCTATGCAGAGCAGGGTCTCCTGGGTGTCGCGGTTTGTCACCACCTAAGGGGAAGGGAGAGAGTTGATGCAGTTAGAGGAACAGGAAACATTTTAATGCCCATGTTTTCACTTGATCCCTGTTTAAAAACATCATTTAGATGTCTTAAGAGAAATTTCATTGATGGATTTTTAAAGAAATATTATATTTACAGATACATACAGTAGAGCATGTGTTAATTTTATGTGTATGTTAGTATGAATGTGTGTGTGTGTGTGTGTGTGAGTTTGGGGCATATGTGCATAGGCTGTGGCAGTGGGAGGTGGACACCATTTATATTTATACATTTAAATGTATTTTTTTCTACAAACACAACACAATGTTTGACATCAAAGACTGTTGTCAGCTGATATCAAGTTAAAGAAAACACCTTTTGATAGTCATTTTTAAGCGTCCTATATTATACAGTAAGTTAGTTCCACTCTGTACTAAGACAGCTTGTTATTGTTGTTTTAAAATCACGTTTCAGTTTTTGTTTAGATTTTTTTTTGCAAATTTGCTGTTAAAAATCACTTCTATTTTGGTGACATTCTTGGCCATCTTGTATTTGCTGCTGTTGAGCTTCATAAATAGATTTATGCTTCTATGTATGCCAAGCCAAACCTTCTGCTTGTGTCATATGAAATAATTCACAATGAAATTTGAGTCACATTTATGAACATTTTTTGAGGAGGAATTTTTTTTCATGAAGGGGTTTGGGACAAGTCACCTATGTGACTGACCTTTTATAGCCTAACAATTTCCCTTATAAAAGTTGAGGATATCTGGCTACACAGCTGTCAGTAAAACCAACTGGTCTGGTATTATTACAATTAAAATCTGAAGTAGGAGGGAGATGCAAATAAATATTTTATACAGCATGACATAATCTTGCAAGAGCTAAATATTTAGTTTAAATTTTTTAATCTGTTTTTTTTTTAGATATTAAGTCCTGACAGAATGTTTGTAAACAAGCTCCTTTAAATGTGAGACTTTTACATTTGTGTTTCTTAGATAAAATCTCCAAATTCGAGTGAGCAAATGAATTTTTCCCCCAGAAAATATTTACATATTAAATTCAACATGATTGCACATTACCTGTAAGATTGTGAAGTTTTCAAGAACACTGTTCATCATATATTTTTCAGGCAAATGTTTGAGTTTGTGGATAAAGTTGATCATGTACTCGCACATTGGAGAGCGGTGGATCCTATAAACACACTTTCCTCCCTCCAGGCGGGCGTACTCTGTCTGCAACAATTACAGGACCATAAAAAAAACATGTGACTATGAGAAGAAAATGAGAGAATTGGCTGTATCAAGCTGTTTAAGAAAAAAACAGTTAACCCATATCCATACCTCCACTTTCTCGACAACCTGCTTGCCAAATGAGCACACTTTGGTTGACACAGTGATCGTCATGTTCTCGGCGCTGCTGTACTGGCTGCTGACACCGTAAAATGAACCTGGGCCATCTGGCATCCCACTACTGTTCAGGTCAGCCTGCAGAGTTTAGTGTAAAATTAACAGGAAGAGTAGCGTTGCTAAGATTATGTGAAATGCATGGGACACAATCTTCAAATTGTTTAGTTTGCATGAGGCATCCATCCATCAGATATTGGAACCACTTATTCCAATTCAGGGTAGTTGAAGTTTATTCTACCAATCAGTAGATGAGAGGCAGGGTACACCCTGGTCAGGATGCCAGTCCATCACGTGTATGAGGCATGTAACTAAAATAATCAATAAATGAAAACAACTCACCCAAAATTTTACTAGGAAGAAGGCATTCTGGGGGCCTTTCTCATAAAGCTCTTTGAGTCCACCCTTTTTCTCTGGAAACTTGTCATAGATCTGCCGGATGTCCACAGCCTCGAGGAGTGGATCACTGTAGGAGGGATTGGTTTGTCCGATGTGGACAAACAAGTGTTTGCTGTACTGTAGTGGATGGTGATGTTGGAGATAAGAATGCAAGTTAGACTCAATAATTAAAAGAAATTAAAAGAAAGAGAATACTATATATACATATATGCAGACACACACACACACACATATATATATATATATATATATATATATATATATATATATATATACACACACACACATACACATACACACATATATATATATATATATATATATATATATATATATG
>JBAMIG010000003.1:11342849-11374406 GCA_037177335.1 Kiunga ballochi
TAGCGGCTCCCAAACTTTGGAACAATCTCCCTCTTTCTGTAAGGTCTGCCAGGACACTAGATGGTTTTAAATCTTTAAACACATCTTTTTACATTGGCTTTTAATACTGGAGAGCAGAGACGTTAATCCAGCTACCCCCCACCCCCACCCCAACTTTTTAACTTATCTTATTTTATTAATTTATTTTGTCTTTATTTCTATATGTACCTGTACAGCACTTTGGTTCATTCATTTGAGTGTTAAAGCGCTTTATAAATAAAGTTTTGATTGATTGATTGATTGATTGATTGATTTAATAAGCCATGTTTCAATGATTTATGTTCAAGAGGAGTTTTTCCTGTAAGTATAAAAGAGAAAATGTACCATTAACTAATATTATTGTATGAAAAGAAAATTGTTGGTATATTTTATCTTTCAGGTTTAACATATTTGTACTGTAAAACTTGCATTATGTGGAAAACTTAAAAATAGCGCTTTATGCATAAATGGTGAAACATCTGTTAGTTTTGTCTGTATTTGACACATTATGACTCCCGTTAGTCTGCTGTGTTAGCTCTGTATTCCTCTTTTGGACAAACAAGAGCTCCAAAAAAGGTAAAAACATCCATCCATTATCTACCGCTTAAAGGTAAACAAAGTAATGGAAATAGGTGTACATTCAATACTGCTGCTAGTGTTCTGTAAAACCTGATGCTGAGATAAAAATCTCTGCCTGTCGATTGCCTTTTGCCAGTATCTATGAGAGCATATCAAAATTAAATAATAAAAAAGGTAAACAGAAACAGCTCCTGCAAGAGCTAACTCTGCAGTGAGGACACTATCATGTATGTCAGTATGCCTGAAACTCAGCTAACAAAAAAATGAGTATCAACATATGCATCTGCCATCCTCCCTAATGCTGACTCAACAAAGAGCATCTTGTATCTGTTGGTTAATTTTTTACTTCACTTTGATTTAATCATATCAGACCTTCAGGTAATAAAGTGGCTATGATGCAAAACCTATGTATGAACTTTCATGGTCGGCAAAGTCAGGGCGTGGAATCTCAGGATCAAGTAATATTGAAAGTGGTGTCAGCAGAGATTTAATAAATATAAAACCTGCAATTGCTCTGCCTCTCAGTATTACACCTACTGTGCTATAGAGCTGCATTGAGTTCACACTTTGATAAAAAATGTAACAGGAAAGTTGTCCTGTCTAGCGGCTGATGTTCTACACCAAGGAGACTTGAAGCGATTGGAAGAAACAGGAGAATTTTTAGGAACTAATTCAAACCCAAGCCACTGAGTACCAGGTGACTTTAGCCTCTGGAGGACATGGACTCCAGTACACAAGCTGCTGTCTATGCCACTCTGAAAATGACTGAACGTGTCTGCTGACGATTCAGTAACCCAATCTGCTGATATGAGACTCACTGTCTGAGCTTTCGTGTGAGACTTGTCCACTGTTTCCCTAAGAGCAGTGGGATGCAACGTGTCAACAGTTTGAAAATGACATAGTCATGGCATGATGATATTTATAGTTCCATTAAGGCTTGCAGAACAGTGCTGTGTCACAGTGACTGGACCATCTGCTGGTATTCGAATCGATTTCTTTGGAAGAATCTTAAAAAAAAGGGAAAAAACCTGGGCTGGACATGATCTCTTCATGGAACACCCCATGAATTATAAATGACAGCCTCAGTTTGGCTTTGACCTTGCCCAAGCCAACCTGCCTGTTAAATGCCAAAATGCTATCAGAGATCGTCTTTGAGATATCACTGTATACGATCAGTGATCAAAAGGGCGGCCTGCTGACCTGAACATTAACTACTTACACCAACAAAATGCTAAAATGCCATCAATATTCTTCAGTGGGGAATGGACTACAGCTCCGTCTCACCATGTCAGTAATCAGGTCATAAATCTAAAATTACATGTAAAACAAAAAGAAATTGCAGAAAGCTAACATTTACAGATAATGCAATGTTTATGTGACAGTATGGGGCAGAAAAGCATAGCAGAAAAGCCAGCGTCAAGCCTTGAAGATGGTTAATCTTATAAATTATTCATGTGGCCTGCATATTTAATTTTGTGCGTTTGCTTCTGAAGTGATCCCAGTCAAAGGTATTGTCAAGCACACAGTGGTTGAATTTCGCCACTAAGAGAAGGAAGGGCGTTTCACCATCAGGACAATGCAGTTATGTTGCTAGTTTTTTAGAGAATTTCACAGCTAGCATAGCAAAAAACTGCATTCAATCTGTTTTTCATCTGCATGAATTTCTATCTTTGGTATTTTTGCCAGATTGTCTCCATCTTATTTCCTTATTATCTAAAACATGTAAAGTTAAAAAAGACATGTTCTCCAGCTAAAACAAGGGAACACAAACACATTTAATCAGTGCTAATAGTGTAAATAATGTGTTGTTTCTCTTTTGAGATGTGACCAATGTCCCCGTGTACAAAAGTTTTTTTTTTTTATTTAGATTTAAAAAAAAAAAAAAAAAAAAAACAGTATCAGTAATGGGAACCAGCAACGAGGGTGCAAAAACCCCAACTTGTTGTTAATGAATGTTCAACCCTGAAGAAAAAACACTGACATTTACACTTTCATTCATTACTGTTAATATTATATAAAACCTAAGTACCTTCAGTCAGCTCAGTTGTAAGCCCGTCATCAGGATTTAATTAAATAAATAAAAGGAAACGTCACAGTTAGGATACATGTTTAATGAAAGGCACTCTTTGCAGAATAAATAAAACATACAGTAGCAAATTATGACACTGTGTACTGTACAAAGTTGACACATACAGTAACAGTCTTCACATATTAAGTGCTTCATAATAAAATAAAGTGCAGATTACTGAAGTGACTGACTTACTTTACCTGACATTTCAGGTTAAATACAGATGTCGCTTTTCCAGTGAGTAAAAATAACATTCCACTTTAAACACCCACATTTCACCATATTGCATATTGTAAGATTATTATAAAGGCATTGAATGAGTTGCGATTACATCCATGGACATCTCAAAACAAGCCATATTTATATGGATAATACACTCAAGTACAGTACATTTTTACGATTGAAAAGTGGCATGCATAAATAGTGCCAGTTTGTAATAATCTCATATGTGCATTACATCTGTCATATCTGTCTTCATGTAGCAAACCCAAGTTAACTTATTGGCTCTTTCTATCATATGGAATATAATGGTCTTTATATATTTGAAATATAATACATTCAGCCTCATACTGATAAGAGTTTACCTCATTTCAGAACAATCTGCCATGCAAAAACAAACAAACAAACAAACAAACTCAATGGAGAGTGCAAAGGCAAATGGAGAAATGCTCAAATAAAAAAAGGAGGATTTTCTAAAGATTCTGATCACAAATATATATCCTATCTTATATTTCTGTACACTCCAATAAACATGTTTTCCCTGCCAAAATGGATGGTGTGAAGCTCTCAAAGTGCTTAAGAGATATGTGGAAAAATACTTTTAGTGCAACAAATTGATATGATGTTTAAATGGTAAATTAACTTAATAATAACTGAGATAGGACTGGCTCATTTTACAGCTTTAGTAAAATATGGAGATATATGCCAAATTATATATATATAAAAAAAACAACAACACCTAAAGATAGAACTGCTGCATGCAACTATTGCATATACACCATAGTCAACATTAAAAGACTTGATTTATATTTTGCAGCCTCTCTACTAGAATAAAAGCAGACATGCTACTGGGCCAGCTATTTATCACACAGATATTGTTACACTGTATCACCCAGAGAGGTGCTGCTGGCTGGGCATTTACAGCTATAGATTTGCTGATAAGACATTGTGTGTGCTGATGTCCTCTTACTTTACACTGCACACACTCACCTGCCCTTGGATTGAATGCCAATGGCTATTTTGACTTTGCTGAATATGATGAAGTTTAGACTAACATGAAGCTGTGATGTAATACAAACTCTGCCCATTAAAATGCGATAATTACCAAACTGTTTCCATGGGCCAAAAATATCTCAGCTGATAAACACTAAATAGATGCTGCCTCACCAGTTATAAATCTACTGTTTGAAGGTAAAATACATGTTTATAGAAATAAATTTCCTTTAAATTGCATTGCTGCTTTAATCAAGGATAACTAACATAGTAGTTGTTGTGTTAATTGCACTTTGACACATTTACATGCAGACCGACAACTTGTGTAAAGGTTGTCTCATCACACAGTCTCTTAATACTGTAATTATCTGTTTAAGTGCTGCCATATTTGAAGTAAAAAATAGTGAAAAAGATAAACTGAGTGTGTCTCAGAAACAGATATGTTTAATTAATCTGTTTTTTCATGAGTAAATGTTTTAGGTTTTCATCAGTGCATGCCGTTTTTGTCATTCTGCCAGGTGCCGTTACTTTTGTTTAGTGAAAGTGTGCTTCCACACTTGTTAGCAGCTGATATTTTCTGAGCAGCCTCAGCTGCTGCGTCCATCACTTGTTTTTCCTCTTGCTCAGTCTCACGATGGTAAAAATAGTTGAAGTTAGAGACAATGACAGGGACAGGCAAGGCGATGGTCAGGACACCAGCAATGGCACAGAGAGTGCCGACCATTTTGCCTCCCATGGTGATGGGACACATGTCTCCGTAACCGACAGTGGTCATTGTCACCACAGCCCACCAGAAACCCTCAGGGATACTAACAAACTGCGTCTGGGGCTCATCCACTTCAGCAAAGTAGATGGCACTTGAGAAAAGGATAACTCCTATGAAGAGGAAGAAGATTAGGAGCCCCAGTTCCCTCATGCTGGCTTTCAGTGTTTGACCCAATATCTGAAGACCCTTTGAGTGTCGAGAGAGCTTAAAAATTCGGAAGACTCTCACAAGCCGGATGATCCTCAGGATTGCCAAGGACATATTCTGACCTGAGTTCAGATCTTCATCAGGTGTTGTAGCCAGCTCAGTTCCGAGGGTCACAAAGTAGGGAATTATGGACACTATGTCAATGATATTCATGATGTTATTGAAGAAATCACTTTTGCTGGGACACACCACAAAACGAACGCCAACCTCAAAGCAGAACCAAATGATGCATATAGTCTCTACAATGAAAAAGGGGTCAGTGAAATAAGCCATCACATCTTTAGTGGCGGGGTGACGGGAAATGTCTTGGGTGCCGTTGAGCATTGAGGGGAATCTTGGAGGAAAGTCACTGTCATCCCTGAACTCTGGCAGAGTTTCCAGACAGAAGATAAAGATGGAAATGACAATGACAAGCACAGAGACCAGAGCAACAGATCTAGCTGCGCTGGAGCTCTCTGGGTATTCGAACAGGAGCCAGAATTGTCGCTGCAGTTCATTGGTGGGCAAAAGGACTTCGGGTTCTTTGATAAACCCTTCATCTTCACGGAACTGCTCCATCGCTTCATAACCCAACTCATAGAAAACCATTTCATTCACAAAAACATCTAAAGGAACATTGGCTGGTCTGCGGAGTCTCCCCCCTGACTGATAGTAATAGAGAATCCCATCAAACGATGGGCGATTTCTGTCAAAAAAATACTCGTTTTTCATTGGGTCAAAATAACTTATCCTCTTCATAGGGTCACCCAGCAGTGTCTCTGGAAACTTATTCAGGGTGCTGAGCTGGGTTTCAAACATCAAGCCTGAAACATTGATGACAATTTTCTCATCTTTCTCGTCTGCGCAGTGCTTCTCAAACAGATCTTCGTTTTCATAGTAATCCTTCGGCACTTTGCTGAAGACACTGTCGGTAGGAGACTCGCTGTTGATCAGGAGCTTTAGGTTAGAGATCAGGCTGCTGCTGCTGGTGTTCGCCTTAGAGGTCAGAGTTGGTGGAGTGGAAGGTGACAGCCCATCTTGACCAGAGTGATGTCCACGTCGTCCTCGTCGTGGTGACTGCTGAGGAGAAGTCAGGTGGTGGGTTAAAAGGTTCTGATCGGGTGCCTCTGAGGTGGGTGAAGTCGGGTACCCAGAGTCACTTGGGTCGCCCAGGTTGATGCCAACATCATCCATGTTTTCAAAATTAACAAGTGGCACCTCCATTGCTTGCCTTGTCACTAGCCACAACTATGACCGTCAGCCTGGTTCAGGAGACAGAGGAGACGCCTCAGCCAGTGCCACGCAGAAGATCCTGCCAGGACTTCCTTTCGCCTGGTTACCATTCAGCCTGCTGTTCACTACTGTTTGACTCGGTCCTCTGAGTAATCTGTAAAATAAAGGTCAGGAAAAGGAATGGTGTGTGAAATTTTGTCAAGGGCTGCAATCTAGTTTTGTTGGTAAAGAGATTTTCTGTCAGCTTCTGTTTGCATCAGCAGCAAGTATGCCATCTGATACACTGCATGTTATTTTTTCCAATGACCTAAACAAAAACACAAACTCTGCAAGATTGGCTGTGAGAGTGCTTGCAAGCAGTATGGATGGCGTATTGCTGACCATGTGCTGCATAACATCTATACCTCATATTGTATTTTGTAATTTATATTTTTCCTCGGTGTGCATTTTAATTTTTTTACTTTCTTTTCCTGTTTTTAAGCCGAGAATCTGCACACAATTTCTTTGTGCTTGCATAATGACAATAAAGACTCTTGAATCTTGAATGTTTTTTTTCCCCATGTAAAAACATCTTAACCACTCACTTAAAAGCAGAAACTCTTCAAAACTAGAATACATGCATCCTTTCAATGTCTCTATGTTTGGATTGTATGTTCCTCACCATTACCTTGCTAAATCAATCCCAAACCTGGACAGACAACCTGCATCACATTTGCTTTGTTTCTAATTAGCTGCTTATTATCCTTGTTGTCTGGTTCGAACAGGTAATCAAATCTGACACACACTATTAGGCTGGAACCCATCTGACACGGAGGGCCCTGAAACATTCAGTAACTTGCGTGGTGACCCTGTTTCCACTTGCAGTGCAGCAGATAACGCAACAGTCCAGGATGCAGAACTGGGCATTATGTAAGGAAATTATTTAGGACCTATGTAAAAAAAATATCTGTGTTGATTGTGCTATGTCAGCAAAAATGGTCAACTGATTAAAACTATTTTAACACCTAATTAAAGAAACTTCTAATTGCTCAAAGTTGAGATAAAATAGCTTAACCTTATTCATCTCTCACCTGACTCTGAAAAATACAGTCAATACTCCACTGACATCCCACCCTTTATCAGACCTGAGCATCAAATTGAACAAAATTGCATGCAAATGGATCTTTTCAGAGGAATAAAGTTTAAATCCAGCTGTGTGCAGATGTCTGCAGCACTCACCCGTGTTCTCGGCTCTGCTGAAGTTTCTGTGCCCCTTCTGTCCTGTCTGCTGGCTCCGCTCTGTTCCCCCTTACTCCCTTCACTCTCCCTCTTCCAAACTCCTAATCAAGAGTGTCTCTAGCTCTATTAAAGCTCCCAGTGGGTAATTTAACACCGCAAACGAAACCAGAGAAGCTAGAGGTACCCACACATGGTCACAAACATACACAAGTGCTCACACACACACATACATACACAAATACAACAAAACGCGCAAGCAATTGTGTTTTGAATGTGGGGGTCACCTGGCTTTGTTCTTGCTGCTCCCTCCTCTGCCAGCACAGACGTTATAGGTAAGCTCTGTGATAGGAGATTTACTGTGCAGGAGCCAATCGCTGTTTGATGAGGGGAAGGGAGTGTGGGTCCCACTCTTTCCCCCTTTTCTTGCAGACTAAGCATTCACAGGAAGGATCATCCAATCCACCCTCACCTTGGGGATTAAACTGTATTCTTCCCCTGTTTCAGTACTTGTCAAAGGTCTCAATACCTGCAGCAGCGTCTGTTTTCCTGGGGATTTCAGATTTTTTCTTGTTTACAGTCTAACACACACTGGCATGAATTGTTAGTTTATCTGACAACAGCATTCTTTGAACTGTCACAATACTGTTCTAACTCTATAAACATCTGCAGCCTTCTGTGTGTAACACTTCTGCTGCCATACTCGAATGTACATCTGTAAATCTGTGCAAGCTTCAATTTGGAGAAAAAAATCTGAATAAAAAAAAAGGTTATGAAAAAATTGGTTATTTGACAATTTGTACCAGGATTATTAAAAAAAATAAAATGCCAGTTTTTCTTTTGTTGTTTTACAGGGAGTATTTTCATGCTTTACCAGCAGAATGTTTATCTGCTTAAAAAAGTCATTTTGAGGATTCGACAGATTAAATTTCACCTACTAAGTGCCATGCTTATTATACTTGAGTGTTTTTAAATTGTCACTGCAAGGAAAAACTTTCTTTAAAGTTATTTTTTAAAGGAGAAAGCCTAGATGGCAAAATATATTGAATATTGTGTTACCTGATAGGGAACAAATCGCTTAAGGCTAGATATCATCTCATCATCTAACTTTTGTCCGACTGCAGCCCGCAGCTGGCTATCTGTTGGTCCCCTTTAACATTGCGGCGAGATCAGGACTGCTGCAGGCAAATGGTTTCAAGGTCACAGAAAACCCATGCAGGGGCCTTTTTCTTGCTAGATCCTACGTTGACTTGTACATGTCATTGAGAATGCAGTCAGAGGAGGCGTGCCTGTCATATTTCATAACAGAATTAGCTACAGGCAAAGAGGAGAAAAGACAATCAATGACTACAAGCAGACTACGAGTCAGGCAGAGAGAGTAAATAATCAACCCACATCCACTGAAAATGAAATGTATCAGTAAAAGTGGGAAAGGGGAGATAAACGGGCGAGAGCTGAAGTCCTAAATGACGTAGGCTGCAGCTATCGCAGTGTCACTGCTCTCTGGAGATCTGAGAGGGTATCAGAGGGATTAACGTCCCTCCCTCTGCCTTTCCATGCAGCCCTCAATCCATCATCCATCTTTCCACCCTTGCTGCAACTGGGGTTCTCCCCGATGACCCTGTCACCTCAAGCGATAAGTCGACTGTGTTGACAAAGCAATTTCTTCATCAGCAAGCTTATTTGTGAACTATACTGATGCTGCATAGGCAGACAAAACTGCACACCTTAATGAAACATGACTTTGAATCACACTGATTGAATGGAAGCATTTGCTGTGGAAAATATACATCATAATAGTCACACTCAAATAAAATTTTTTTTTTTAAAAATAAAAAAAATCCTAGCAAGTGGGAATGCTCACATGTTCTTTAAGTATAATTTAGTATAAAGTAATATTGCACTGCCAGCATTTTACATTCAAACTGCACTCAGTTGGCAGTTATGGCCCATAAGACAAACATGTTGTCGTTGCTGTAAAATATACAGTCTGGTAAAAATGCTTGTATTGAACATGGTGAGCAGAGGAGGTAGAGGTCAGAGAAGAACATCAGTTTGTAACATGTGTCTGAACATTTTCAGACTACATAGTTGGAGTGTTAAATTCAACAACTCATGGCATGTACATGATCTAGGTAATTCTACCTTAGAAGCCCATATGCTCATCCATTAAGTGTGACAGGATTTCTAAGTGCATATAAGGTAGCACGAATTAGATATTCCAGCCACGTAATCTTATAGCAGCTGCAATAGTAACTGGTTATTCCAGTCCAGTAATCCTATATATCACACCAAGAGTTCTCTTCATTGCAAATTACGTAGATGGTTGGATAAAGAGCATGTTAGGACATAAAGCTACAGCATATATCACCATACAATTAAAACCATGGTGACAGGTAAAAATTTAATCTGATACATCAGAGTGTTTCAAATTCATGTGGTAAGTTATATCAGTGAAGTTATGTAGCGATCACAATTTCTCTGTGTTGACTTTGAGTCTAAATATCATTTTAGTCTAAAAGTAAATTCTAAATATTTGAGTTAATATTTTATGGAAACGAAAAATACCATTATTTATCATTTTATTGTGTTTGCAGACCTGAAGCTTGACAAGTTAAAAAAAAAAGATAGAGGAAAGTTCTGCTTTTAATCGCTTTCTTATTTTTAAAGCAGCTGTCCTAAACAATTACAATTATCAGTATGATGATACATTTGCTTCTTTATCCATATTATACATATTAAAAATGTGAAAATTATGAACAAATCATATTGTAAGCTATGACAAAAAATAAAGGAAAAGCACATCAGCAGTTTAAAAATGTAGAAAAAGCAGATTTTTTTCAGATCTATGCAAAGGGTCCCCGGAAAAAGTAGAGGATGTGCATTACACAACAGCACAGATCTTTGCTGCATATCATCTCTCCTCTCCCTATCTTCATTTCCTCTTCTCTCCTCACTATCCCCATGAATCTGTGGCCGTAATGATCAGATTGAGAAATGCAATCCTCAAACTCATGTGAGAAGGTGAACCCTCTGTGGGGTCAGAAAATCCATGCCCTTCCTCCAGTGGTTGGTGAGATCAGAAAGCTTGTCCTTTTGCAAGTATTAGCTGAAGTGGGAGCTGCTGTATAGGAAGTAAACAAATGGGAGATATGAAAAGAAAAAAAAAAACAAACATTTTCTGTTGAGCATACTTCCGAAAATAACACTGCCAGGGTGATAAAAACAAAAGACACAAAGCAAGAAAATCTGTTACCCTCAAGGTTTTCACCATTTTCCAGATAAAAGTGAAATAAATCCTGCATTTCTGTGGGTTAAAAGCTTTCCTGCTGATGTTCTCAAAAGGTCAAGAGCAAATAAATTGCATTTGCTTTGGAGATATTAAGAGATATACCACAGAACACAACAGATATGAAATTGTGAGAGTGAAACTTCTTCCATGTGTCCATGTCAGCGAAGCATTCAGCCAATCCGGGTTAAAGTTGTTTTATCAAAGCAGTACCGGTGTGGGTACCACATCTGCTCAGCCTGCACATTCTGATGATGTAACACTACACTGTGCTTATACGAATGGACCAAGATGCTCGGAGTTCCTCGTTTATTATTAAATAAAAAAAAAATTAATTACGTTTTCTTAATCAAAATAAACATCTTTCCATCCAAATAAAGTCTCTTTGAATCTGAAGATATATTGATTTTAATGTCATGACAACTTGTCAAAAAGTTGCAAACGTGTGTTTTCAACAATAACCATTTTTACAATGTCTTCCAAACTGTGGCCGTTCTGCTCTCAGTGCATAAAGTGATGTCAGGTTGAGGTTTGTCCCTTTCGATAGGTAATAATTGAGTTCTTTGTGAAAGTTTCCCACTATGAATCCCACTTTGCTGAAAAACTTCAGTAATGTGTGGAGACCAACCCACAGACTGTATAAACCAACCAGAATAATTTTTATTGTCATCAACAGGAGCAGGACCACGAGGAGATCTGTTATTACACTGGTACAGCAGAAGGAGAAAAATTGCAAGTTGCAAAGTATTGATAGCAGAAAATATTAGCGATCATGCAGTGATTGGTTGCTTATGCAGTGATTTAAACCAAATTATTAAAACAATAATTTTGATCTAAGCTATTAGATATTGTGATACCACCGGCAGTTTGTGCTGAAAGGATAATTCCTGTGAAATATTGTGGTAAATTATTCTTAAACATTAATTAAAGGTTTCACTGGATGACAATGACATGGCCCAGTCAGTGGTCCCCTTTCTTTTTGAATTCCTTGGAGATTAAAAATAATGGAAATACCACAAATAACAGAATTTTTTTACTCCTGTGAAGAATGTAAAATTGCACGTGCACTATTGCTCTGGGAAGAAGAAATCAAGGAATAACCATGTTTTGTGTCTCCCTGGTTTCACCTCATCAATAACTTTGAAATGAAATGACGACTAACTTTGTATGTTCTAACCTCAGCTTGCACCCATTCTTTTTCTTGTAGTGTCTCTGAGGGAGCAGCCCGTGCACACTCTGGGAATTGGGACTCCACTAAGGAGATTATGTAACATAGGAGATCAGCCTAAAGAATCACCCGCACAGATGATTTCTGTGGACAAAATTATACAGATTTAGTTTAACTATCCGGATTGTTTTCAGCCACACTAATCAAAAGGCATGTGCTAATCTTAGTTGACACAGTGGAGGAGGTCAACATGCACAACAAACAAATCAGATCATAGCCATAATGTTTGAAATCAAGTTTGTCTGTGGTTTAAACAGATTCTCACTGCTTCACATTCAAAACACTGTATCTTCCTTCACATTCAGAGAGAGGAGGTGTTTTCCATGCAACAAGCTGACCCGCACTCCACATTTCTAGCTGTTTACTCACAATTGTGAAAAAAGGTCCCATGGCACGCAATGCCTCATGAGTATTCTCAAGACTCCTCTTTTTGTTTCCATACGGCCTGTTGTCTACAAAACATGATGATGAGCAGTAGTGATTTTTAAGAGTGAAAGATGATACTGAAAGACTGGTTTTATAATAAATACATTTATGACTCCAACTTTCACATAGCAATAAATGAATACATGATAAAAACACAAAACAAACATGCTGACATCAATAAATGTAAAAAGCAGCGCTTATTTCTCATTCTTAACATTAAAAGTATCGCATTGAATTTACCTCATAATCCAGCGGTGACAGAAGCTCCTCTAAACTCACTCACGCATCATCTTAGATTAAATAACTGCCCCGACATGGTCCTAATGAGCAGTTTGCAAATCTCTTTAAAATGGGATGTTTTGGCAGGAGGCAGGGCCAGTTACAGTTACACATGCCATACGAGGAACAGATGTTTTACACAAGGAGGTTCCAGTTGTTTAGGTCTGACTGTGTGCCGCCCAAATAAACAAGCTTGTTCTTGCTGTCTCTTTCTGTGCCACGGAAGACAGAAGTTCTTTTAGGTTTAAATGTTCTCGCAAGAAGGTAGAAAGAAAGTTAAAAGCACACAAAGACGGGAAAGTAAAATGTATTGGATTAATGAGTAGAAGTCACAAAACAAGCCAGAAAGTGAACTTGTGTTGCACAGGTCTAATTTTTCCTCATAGCTAGTCCTAAACCTGCTTATCTACCAGGTGCTCTTGTTTGGCTCTACATCATAATTCACACTTGGGATTTACTGGTCTTGTGCCACATTTCCTCTAAGTGGTCACCTCTCTGTCCTCTCTTGTGTTTGCCTGCAGTCAGATGGGCTTTACAAATAGCTTGTATCATCAAAAATACTTTTTCACCTTTATTTAACCTAACCTGGATGCTTATTATGGATTAAAAATTGACCAGAACAAGATAAAATTGTTTTCCAGCCTCAAGAGCAAGAAGAAAGTTTATGTATCTTGTGCAGTATGTAACAAGCTTAAGAAATTACACTTCCAGAAAGGTCCGCTAAAAATATCAACAGTTGAGCGATTAAATATCCCTCTCTCAGCTGGTTTAGTCTTCAATCCCACCCATGTCTCTACCTGATTTCATCAGTCTTGCATGTTGCAAACTGTTCTGAAAAGCTCCCTGAATTAGAGGAATTACGAGCTTCCTGAATCAACTTCATTTTAAGCAAAAAATAAACAAATAAATAAATATTAATAATTGTTTTACAAACCTTGGGCTGCTAAAGCACACTTCTCCAGTAAATTACAACTAGAAGAGGTGTCAGTTACATCTCTCTGTGGACAAACTTTACAGGAGCAGGATACAAGTAGTCAAAATATCCTTCAGGAAAGGCATTACTGGTGTGGAATAGCTTAATATAGGGATGAGCAACTCCGGTCCAAGAGGGCCGCAATCCTGCAAGTGTCGGGCATTTCCCTGCTGCAACACACCTGAGACACATCAGACTTAATTATCAGAATTGTGCAGAGCTTAACATCAAACTCGGCCCAATTCTGCTAATTACCTATTGATTTGAGTCAGGTGTGTTGCAGCAATGTTGTTCATGCTACTGTCGCTTTCTTTTATTTAAAAAAAAAAAAAAAAAAAAAGAAAATTTAGTGGTTTAGTTGAAAAGTTGCCTCTGAATCAGAAAACCTGTAACTCTACCACTGAACAGCTGCTATGTTAGCGGCTGTGTCTGCTGCAACACACCTGATCCATACCAGTGGGAATTTAGCAGTTTTGTGCAGTTTGATGTCAAGTGCTGCACAAGTCTGCTGATTAAGATATGTGTCTGGTTTTGTTGCAGCAAGGAAACTGTCTGCACTTGCAGGACTGAGGTGCTCTGAAGTTGGCCACCCAGACTGTGCTTCTATCAGCCAAGCTCTGCTACAGAAATTCCTCCATCAGGTTACTGCTACTTTGAAATTAGCTTATTCTATAAACTGGAGAAAATGAGTTTTACTTTTTGCACCAAAGAATGTTGTTTCCAGTTCTTGAGATGTTACGTTGATATGTAAACACAGTTGTCACTAAATTTCTTCAGAACATTTTGACCATTTGTGCAATAATTATCTGCATTTTTTTATTATTATCTTGCTTTCTTCCTAATTCTCTTTTAATACAGAGTCTGTCTGGCTGCCATGCTGTTTTGTCTGCAAGCATGATCCATTTAGCTGCTTTACAGGAACTTTTCCAAAGTTAAAGACGGGACAGTAGGCAGCAATAACCATTCAATTAGGACCCAGCATTCAATAGGTTTCTGACCTTTTCATTGTAAATATTTTGAAGTCTGAACACATTTTAAATACGTTGTGTCACTTTATTGTTATTACATTTTAAATTCTAATCATTTACATGAGCAAAGTGATTTTGTCTTCATGATCCATACATTTTGTTACCTTTCTGTCAGTCAGCTAATGTATTTTTGTTGTCTTCTGTGATCCAATGCCTTGTGTGTGAGAGCTGTTTTGCAGCATTTCAGATGACTTGACATCTTTTTTTTTCATTTCTACATCTCCTTTATCTAAGTATGTTGAAATCCTTGTTTGGTACACTTCTGTAAATAATTAGCAAATTAAACAGGTTAGAGTACATGGTTAGGATTTTTCTAACTCTTTTTATGAAATAAACTGTTGGAATAAAACAATACTAAACATGATTGTAATTTTCTGTAAGGCATTTGGTGATAACTTATGTACAAAACAATTTGTTTCCCATTCTTCTGCTTTGCACTGGAGGATGAAGTGTCTTTCCCTGTGACACAATGACATATTGACTGGAGGAACAGGGTTTGAACCACCGACCTTCTGGTCATTAGATAATATGCTATACCTTCACATCTGCTTCTAGGATAGGTTTGCATTTAATGCATGGAACATTTTACAAAGAGGAAAGATTTTTAAAACCAAAAAGCATGATGGTGATATGCTCTAAGCCTTTGCTAAGTGCCAAAGCCTAAAAGTCACAACATCCAGCGTTAATAAGACTAACCATTCACCAATGTCTTGCAGCTGGTTTTTCTCCAGGAACAGCCTCTTGCTCTATTTCATTCGGGTTCATAAAGGGTTGCACTACCACGCAAGCTTAGTCATAAGTACATTTTTGGTGTCATGTGGCTGTTTCTTGGATAACACGAAGAAAGTAAATTGAAGAACTTGTGTGTACAAGAGGATGCATGCTTCACCTCAACTATCTTCACTCTGCCCCATCATCGGGCCTTAACATAAATCTTAATGTGTAAAATAAAGTGTGAAAGTGTCAAATCTGGTACTTGTCTTTGTGACAAGTTTATTCTGAAAAAGATGAATGTGAACACATGATGTTGCCATGCTAACTCACTAACCATAATTTTATAATGGTTTTATTTAGCTGGTGTGTTTATTTAAAGCAGCTTGCAGTTGGAGAACATACTGGAAGGATGTGGGACATTAACCTGCCCAAACAACTTCAGCATAATTTTTATGTTTTGCATCATAACCATGTGTACATTTTTCCTTCAAATTCTGAAACTCTTGTTTCAAGTTTTGTTTATAACCTTGTTTGTTTGTACATAGATTGAGAGTTTAAAAAGTTGAGACTATTTTGTAAAAATGACTTCATCTAAAACGTGTTTGATTTAAAGTTATGCCAATAGTGTTCAACAGTCTGTTTGTGATCTGATCAGTGATCTTAACATCCTATTTGGATTGGTCTAATCTTATTGTCTCAAACAGTTGTTCTTTTGAAGGTAGCTGGAATTCAATAAAAACACATACCTGGTTAGAGTAATGAAAGCTATTAGCATTCAGCATGTATTTTATACATAATGCAAACCATGCTTTTCTTCCAGATCACCTATCACCAAAATGCAGCTCTAAAACTCCCACAATATCTGTTGCCAACACACTCTCCTGGAGCAGAATTTCTTGTTGCCTTATAAAATATTTCTTCACCAAACCCTGGGGTTTAATCCTCAGGAGATCTCTGGTTGCTTGTTGAAATGTGCAGGAATTAGATACCTCAGTGTGTGTCTAAGAGGTGCTGAAAGGCCCTGGTTCCTGCCATGTTGCTGGGGACAGACAGACAGGTATTCAATTTGAAACACTTGCTGTCTGCTAATCCAGCGGAAGATTGTGGGCCTTTTGTTGCACTGGTGTGGTTGCATGTGTTCATGCCACTAGATCTCAGCTTCTAGGCTGTTTTTTTTAAAGGAAAATGTGAACTGATGAGAAGCGCTATTCTCACTGTGTCGGCATGAGTGATTAAACAATATGCAAAAGTTAATATTATGCACTTATTTAAAGGGCACCAGTCATTCACAATTAAAGACAGAATTTTTTCCATTGTCTTTGTTAACCTCAATGTAGTTCTAATAGAATCACTGTCCATAATAATAAATGAAAGCTCTATAGGAACACAATTATGCCACCAGACAACCAGCTCAAGCTTCTCACATGATGATACCGTGATATTATGGCCATACTAAACAAAACAAGAGTAGTAAAATAAAGTTTTAAAACAGCATCAAGTGTTTTTCAGTTTACCTGAAAATATCAAATGTGTAACAATGTTTTTTTTAAGAATAAGAAACCTGTAACCATCAGCAGATTCCAGCTCATTAATTACATTTTAAAAGGCCATAACTTCACCTGCACGCTGTCACCTCGTTCTTTGATAAGGCACACCTTGTTTTACCACCTCAAATGGAAAAAAGCTGACACTGAAACAAGAGATAAGATAAGAAACTTGGTCTTTTTGTAGTTTGTAGATTCACACATCTTTTGTTGAAAAAGGCCATGAAGCACATGGTAAACCCGTATCTGGATCATGTGCTCTACTTTATTTGCAGACGTTTTTCAAAGTAATCCCACTCAGGAATTAAGTAGTAAATAATCTTTCATACAAATGCCAAATAAAAATACCAGTATAACTAAAACGTTCTGTACAGATGATACAATGTTATATTGTGATTTTATTGTGCCACATTTTACAAACGTGAGCAGAAATCCCTCTGAGAAGGGCTCATAAATGTACTCATAAACCTTTAATTTGTCACTGATGTCTAGGAGGATCACATGTAATTTTGAAGTGTTTTTTTTCTGGTGGTTGTTTAACCACATATGGAAGTAACTTCCCTCTGCTGGTCAACTTGGATTCATTCTTGTAACTGGACGACTATTGAGCACATTTAAAGGAGCTCGTTTTATCAAGGTTCAACTTTCATCAAGTGACTCCTCTCTTTTCATTATGGTATCTGCTTTAAGAGTCTGCCACTGAATATTAATTAAAATGTGCTTTTTAATTAATAAAGCTCCATGCAGGAGCTATGAGAAAGTTAAGAGAAGGTATGATACAGATGCAGTTGCAGTGCTGGCATCCCAGCCCCAGTTCTTGTGTGCACAATCAGAGTTGGAAGTAGGATGGAAAAGGGGGAAGAGGCCCTGGGACTAAGATTGATGAAATATTAACTCGCACAGGATATTTAAAGCCTCTGACATTCTTCCACTGGTTGGTATGTTGAAAATTGTTTTCAAATGAAACATGAAGCCAGTAAGGACATTAATCATTCCTTTTTTATGTTGACTAATTAAATTGTTTAAAGTGTTTTAGTTTAAATTAATAGTGTTAATCTTGGCTAAAAACATTAACATAAACTACAACATAAACACAGTGGAGTGCTGTGAGCATTTTCATGTAATTGGTTGCCTCCATTTATGTTCAACCTTCACAAGAAATTAAAGTATTATGTTCAGCAATGTATACTCTTTGTTGTTGTATTTTTGTGCAACAAATGTTTTATTTTTAGGATTTCTAATACCATTAAATAATCAATTAAGGAATATCTCTATTATATTTTGTTAAACCATAAAAACAAACAACTTCTGAGTTTTCGGGTGGTGAAAAATAACATATAGAAGATTTATGGTATATCATACATTTTTAGATTTGGTACCCAGTGCCAGAGGAACAATTGAGGGATAGTTACAAATACACTTATGCTTTTTAAAACATTTTAAAAGGTTAATATTTATTAACTGTCTGTTAGGTAAAAAATAAAGCTGTGTTGAAAGTAAATTCAATGTGTTGTAAGTAAGGAGAATACAAATCTGCCTTTACATTGAAGCAAAATAAATAACCATTAAGAGGCATTTTTATCCAATCAATGCAATTTGTGTTCTCATCACTACTTTGTGGAAGTAAAATAAATAAATGAATACTTTGTAAAGTATCAGTAAAAAGTGAGCAATCAAAAATCTAATTCACTATTGCACGACCACACTACACTCATGTTCACATTTCTTTGGCTCTTTGGGTCAGCTTTGGCTCAGGTCTAATAAAAAATATCCTGATCCTATTGAACTACATATAGATTTGGTATGGATCTTCCTGCATTGATAGACCCACCTTCACCATGAGATGTCTCACTTTCACTCCATACATACTTCATGCCAGATTGACCTGTCTGATGTGCTGCAATCTGATTTTTTTTTGTTTCCTCTTCTTTGATTAAAACCACTTTCCATTATGTGAAAAAAAAATCACTTTCTACAGACATGACTTTATGTTTTGCGGTTAACAACTGCAGAGCAGCTGTTCATCATTATGCTTTAACAGGTACACTTGATATTTTTTCAGGCACTTTTATTCATGGTTGGCTGACTTTAACCAGGTTCACTTCTTGCCTCCAGAAGGCTGTATGTACATGTGCTACTGTGTCATTCTATAAATGTACAGAATCTATTTATAGTAGAAAGACCCAATGTGGACATATGTTCCACTGGCTCTGAAAACTTGGGGCTATTTAAACGTATCTCACTACTAAAATAGACAGAATGACTTATTATGCAAAACCCTGTTGTTTCAAAGTGGCATAACTAAGTCCTTTCTTTTTATTTGCGTAAGTAGTTAGCAGTTAGAAAAATAACATTATTATTATTTATTATTATTATTATTGTTAGTAGTAGTATTATTATAGCAGTTTTCTTACACTTTATGTCCCAGAAAGTCACAAACATCATGCATTTTTTGCAAACACCTCTAGAGGGCTGTCATGCTTTCTTCTTCAACCTCCTTGATCCTGACAGTAAAAGTAAGTAAAACTGAACAAATTCCTTGAGGATTTTCATTTTCTCTTTAAGTAAAACAGCTAAACCTATTATGCTGTCTGAACTATGTCAGCTCAAGCTTCTCAATACTCTGTTAAAATCTTACCAATTGATACCAGACCATGAGTTAATGAAGTGCAGTTGAACACCTTTTAATGGGAGGGTGTGATCTGATGCTAGGGCAGCCCTGTTGGATTAGCTCCAAGTCCCACAGTGCTCCTCTACTAATTACAAGGTGGTACGCACAGCTGAAGCTTGTATGACTACTCAACCATGCTCCTGTGGGTATACTACCATCCCTGAAAAAACAACACACACTCAGTCCTCTCAAACAATAATACTAACAGATCTAAGCACACAGGCCACCACCTGCAGCAGGACTGCAAACTTGATTAGGCAGCTTGATGCCATCTGTGTTTAAATGTTTGCCCTGGTTTCAGCAAAGCGAGCTGCATAGTGCTGCACTGCATCGCTTGATCAAAGCAAGACTAATGACTACAGCAGAGCTGAAGCCACAGCACTGAGGCAGCAAGTGCTCTTGCTCACAATGCAGGAGGCGAGAGCCACAATCAGGTGGGTGATATCTCAAACAACTGTGCTTTAAGGTACAGATTAGAGAATAAAACATGTCTTATTCTGAAAAATATTTCTCATGATAGATATTTCTTATATAGAGTCTTTATATCTAATATTTCTGGATCATCTTTGGGGTCTGAAACAGTCTTCAAGAAGTAAATAATTAAAAAGCAATTAATTTATTCAATAAAAATGATTTCATTCTAAAACACTAATAAATAGTTGCTTTACTTAACTGCTAAGGCTCACCTCAAGAATATCACAACTAAACATCTTATAAAGTTTGTTCTATAAGAAGAATTTCTTCAGGAAGCTTTCCTCCTTAAGCATCTCCATCCCACCTTTCTTCATGTCTCCGCCTTGGCTCACATTCTTTTACTTCCTCCTCCTTGTCCTATCTCTTTCTCCAACAAAAAGGCTATTAATAGAACACCCTGCTCTCTCTTTTAAACTGCAGGGAGCATATACATGCACTTAAAGGGAGGCAGAAGCTGAAGATACTGGGAGGCGTTTGAAAATGTCTTCGATGCCGCCTGTGGCTACAAAGACGCTGGCTGTCCTAAGAATAACAACAAGCAGGCCTTTGATGGATTCATGGCATTTGGTATCATTGCAGATGCTCTTCGGCTAAAATTAGCCCTTTAAATCCTTGCAGACTAAATACCTTGTAAAAATGGTGATGTGAAGGAGTATGAGGTGCTAAAACACCTGCTGAAACAAACACAAAACAAACACGACTTCCAGAAAACAAAGTACAGAAATGACACAATAAACACAAAAACACATTTTCAGATGAGTTATTATTGGTTTCATTATTGATGTTCCTTTTTAATGGTTATGTTAATTTGGAAGGATTATATGTCTTCTTTAATTCCATCTTTTTCTTATCCAGAGATTGTCCCCTTTTGCTGTAAAGTGCAGATAATACTATGTTTTGAATCCAGACTTCATATACAGTATATAGTACTTTTTTGTTTTTGTTTTTTTCATCCACATATTATTATTTACATTGATCTTCCAAATTTCATTTCACAGAAAGAAAATCAATTATCCACTGTACCAGCATTGATGGATGTTTTCAGGCCTCTGTGATACTGAAGGACAGGGTGACGTGAACAACTGCACACATTGTTTCAGTGGATGCCATACTATCAGGCTCTGGTGTCAAATAAAAAAGAAAGGTCATTGGTTCACAAACATACATGGATACAGTTTGCATATTGATCATATTGTTTCCTGCATGTGTGAGCTATCTAGGGGAGTGTTGTCACAGAGAGCTGACAATGCAGTTTAAGCAAACCCAAAGCACAAAAAGCTCATATTCACATCCTGATGTGGGAGAATTTCATTCAGCAGCAGGAAGTTGCAGGTTTCCTTCAAATGCTCTTTCAGCTCTAGGGTCACATCAGATCAGATACTCAATGTAAATGTTAAAAGGGAAAAAACTTCAAACACATAAAAAAAGGATGACTGTGTATTCCTTTTTCTGCCCCCTAAAACGTACTCCTGTCTTATAATCAACCTGCATAGATTTCTCAATATTCTTGCTACTGGGAACCTTCCTCAAGGAGTAGATTTGCTGGCAGGCCCCTCAGTGGTTGAGACATGGTATTCTTAGAGGTGGTAATGCTCTCTATAAGCTATAAAACATAATTTCTCAAAGACTTTGACTACACTGAATTGTCTGTTGTCACCATTTGTGCTTTAAGCAGAAATTAACTGTTGATCTTTGTAATTATTCCCAGCACGAGTTGCTACAATGACTTTGTCTGAGTTGCAGTGACATACCCAATGTGAAAAACAACAGATAAATGTTCACGCATTCACATTTATCAGAAATCTCTGTTCATCAAAGCTGAATATGATAAGATGTGGTGCATTTGCATGCATAGACAGATATTTTTGGTCAGACTGTATGTCCCCCTTCCCACACACACAACCCCCCCCCCCCCCACCACCACACACACACACCCCACCCCCTTACCCCTTACACAGATATGCAAATTAATGTTGCATAAAAGCTGCAGATAACCAGGCAATGACACCTATTTTCAGTGGTTTTACTCTCAGTGGCAGACCCAAAAGTCCTAACTGTGCATCAGCACAATGACTCAGAACCCACTGGTTAATCACTGGGACCTTGGTTAGACTGTGAAGTTCCATAAAAATAGTAACCTCTATTGAAGTAACATATGTTCTCCATGCTGTCTTCTACCAAAATGTTACTAGGATATTGCTAAACGACTCCTGAATCCCATCCTATCTGGAGATACTGATTGTACAACATTTATAACCCATCTGCAATCACACACACAGACACACATCCCGCAGTGAATAAAAAAAATCTCTGAAAACCTTCTGATTTGGACAGAGACAACTTCAGAAACCTCATGTCAGGCAGTTGCATGAGACTTCCTGAGAACAAATTGGCAGCGGTGGCATAAAATATTTTGCTACTGCAGGTTGGGACTGTAGTGAGTAGAATGAAACCCCTAAGAACAAAGATGCAAATCCTACCATGTCTGAATTCTTAGAGACTGGTGACTACAGACCTCCTCATTCATTACCTTTCTAATTACCCAAGACATCTGCAAAAGGATGCAGAAAGACAGAAACGGGAGCGATGTCAGAAGACCCTATAGCTAGAAAATATCTGCTACACTGCTGCTAATTATCACTTCCCATATTGATGTTACTACCTTGGACTGTTAGCTTGGCAGTGTTGAGCAAACAGTGGAAGCTCTTAGCTGGACATGATCCCAGAATCTGATCTTAATTCTCATTGGACGCCAGAGCTTCTAGCATCAGACTTCTCAGAGGACAGTCAGATGACAACTGTTAACATTGCTGTTTTTGTTACTTTACTGAGAGCAGCTTTAAATCAACTAATACAAAGATTTGTGTTTAACCATTTTTGTTTTGTTGTTGTTTTTGCCTAAATGTCACCCGATGGGAAAACATGTCTTAGATGGGTGATGACAGTGTGTCTTTGGCAGTCTAAACCAGTTGTGAAACAGAAACACGATAGTGCTCAAAAAAGTTAAATTTAGAGATAAAACTATGTTATTATTCTGCACAATGTGGAAAGATTCTTGCTTTCTCTTAAACATTGCTATGATAAATTTAGTAATTTCTTAAATGTGTATGTGTGCTGGCTGTATACATATGGTTTTAATATATAAGAAATAAATATATCTATTGTAATTATCTTACTTTTTTTTTGTCTTTGAGGCTTCTTTGAGTTTAAATACATGCTAGGAATGTTTTTCAGGTCATGCAACACTATAGGAGAGTAGCGTAAACCCAGAAAAAGGCAGTTTGGGGAAAGTGTTTTTCTATACACAACTCTTTAAAAAGTCTTGTTTTAACCATGACAGCTCAATGTGATGAACTGGTGAAAAATGCATCACTGCAAGTCTCTCACATCTGTGACTGGGATAAATTTCCAGTATTAGAGCATTAGTTACTGACCTAAATCGAAGTTTTTGTTTGCAGCGACCTGGCAAAAATTAGATGGCAAAAACTACTACATGGAATGTTAACATTGATATGCATCCTGTTAAGTGTAGAAACTGGTGTTAAGATTATTCCTTTAAAAAAACCCTTAATCACATAGTTTAGTTGTTGGAACAGCTACCTGCAGGCATCCTTGTAGGTGTACATTTATACAGAAGGCAGTGTACAGATCAATATACAGTGGCAAGGTGAAGCAAGTGGCAGTTGAGAAACAAGTTGGACTTCTCATCCAGATAAAAATGTCATGCAGTATTCTACTGACTATAGTTACTAGGTACAGCATCTACCTACCTAATGGCTATCGGTTAAGTCACAGTTACGCTACCTAACAGCATGAATAAGTACGGCATTTGTGAAACTGTGAAAAACAACAAAAGAAAATAACATTCAAGTTGTCTCAAAGCTCTGCAGTAAGACCAGTTTGGGTGAGCGGAGATGGGGAAGCTTGCATTGCAATACATAAAGTACATATTTGACCAAAGCAGTGAAAATTCAAGGCCATTCTCAATCCATTCATCAGATACTGATGTCTACAGGGAAGAAAGATGTCGAACCACAAGCTGAGCTGATGGCTGTCATTCATCCTTGAAATAACGTGGTGTTCTTAACCACCTCACAAGTCCCCCACAGGCCATATTGGTGCTGTAGTAGGGCTTGCTTAATGCTCACACATTCTTTTAAATGGTGAAGCATAAGACAGTTTTGTTTCATTGGCTCCAAGAAGCAGCATATGTAGCACATGGCATGCTCTTCAGAAAGTGCATGGCAGAGCAAAGTGCCTTGGGAAATGAAAGATGAAGAGATGGGGTTTAAAGCAGGATTTGCATTTCTCTTTTTTAACTCTTTTCTTCTTCTTTGCTTTTTTGTGCATGACTGTTGACCTGTGAGCATATCATTTATAAATATTGCTTTTTTTCTTCTTTCTTTTAGCACAGTTAGCAGCCACACAGAAAACGTCAACGCCATGCAGAAATGTATCATTTTAAATTTCACTAACATTTTTTTAGGACTTATAGGGGTAAAACGTGAAGCGTGTGTAATGATGAGTGCCGCGGGAGGAGGGAATGGCATTTGCTGTATTCTTTAGTCTATCATCATCAACATTCAGAATTCTATTGCCTTGATTTTTCCAGCACACAGGAGATGGGAGGATGTACACCTGTCCCATCCGGTTGCTCAGCTCCACTTTCCCCACTGTGACTGGGAGGAAAATACCAGATGACTACACGTCTGTGAGCATTTTGGTGATGTTTACATAGTTTGTGTTTGCTAGGGTGCAGTTAGCTGTTTTAAGGTTCTCCTCCTGAAAGTCCTCATTGCTGTTGTTCACAGCCTCCTGGATTTCCATGTAGTCCGATTTACTGATGGTGGAGCCGCTCCTGCTTTTCTTCAGCTCCTCGGCTGAATCCGCTTTGGGAACGTTGACCTGCAGATACTGAGCCTGCTCTTCACCTTCAGTCTCACGATGATAAAAGTAGTTAAAGTTGGACACAATGACAGGCACTGGCAGGGCAATGGTCAGCACACCTGCAATGGCACAAAGGGAACCCACAATCTTGCCACCTATTGTAGTTGGTACCATATCACCATAGCCAACTGTTGTCATAGACACTACAGCCCACCAAAATGCATCTGGGATACTTTCAAATTGTGACTCAGGCTCATCGGCTTCAGCAAAGTACACAGCACTGGAGAAGAGAATGACACCTATAAAGAGGAAGAAAATTAAAAGGCCAAGCTCTCTCATACTGGCTTTCAGGGTCTGACCTAAAATCTGGAGCCCCTTGGAGTGACGGGACAGCTTAAAAATTCTGAAGACTCGAACTAAACGAATGACCCTGAGAATGGCTAAAGACATGGCTTGCTGACCTGCCTGACCATCTTCTGGCCTGTCCGCCAACTCTGTACCGAGAGTAATAAAGTAGGGGATGATGGCCACAATATCAATAATGTTCATTATATTACCAAAAAAGCCTGCTTTGCTTGGGCAGGCAAAGAAGCGCACTAGAAACTCAAATGAGAACCATATAATGCAAAGAGTCTCCAGGATAAAGAAGGGGTCGGTGAAGTAGGTGGACGTATAGCTGATGATTGTGGTGTTGGTCTCAGGCGAAAACACTTTTGCATGAGACTTGTGCATTTCATCCTCATCATTGCGGAAAATTGGGAGTGTTTCCAAGCAGAAGCTCACAATAGATATCAGGATGACCATGACAGAGATTATGGCAATAATCCTAGCAGGACCTGAGCTCTCTGGGTACTCAAACAGCAGCCACACCTGTCTCTGAAACTCGTTGTCAGGAAGAGGTCGTTCCTCCTCCTTGATAAAACCTTCGTCTTCTCTGAACATCTCAATGGCCTCCTCACCAAGCTCGTAAAAGCGGATCTCCTCTGAGAAAATATCAAGGGTGACATTCACTGGCCTTCTCAAACGGCCTCCTGATTGATAATAATACAATATGGCGTCAAAGCTGGGTCTGTTCCTGTCGAAAAAGTATTCGTTCCTAAGTGGGTCAAAGTAGCGCATCCTCTTTTTGGGGTCCCCCAATAGAGTCTCTGGGAACTGGGAGAGAGTTTTAAGTTGCGTCTCAAAGCGCAGCCCTGAGATATTAATTACCACCCTCTCACAACACTCATGATCAACCTCTGGGTCGTAGTCCTGTGGGTGCCCTGGGTGTGCGGCCGCCTCATCGGAGGGGTCGCCTGTGGCAACAGTCATTCTGCAGGGGGAGGAGTCCTGCACTTTTCAGTGAGTCTGGGTCCTGCAGCCTGAAAAACTGCAGGTGGATCTCAGGAGAGGGAGCAGGCTCAACACCATACGGACCTGACGGCCACAGGATGTCCCCTAGGATTTGACTGCATGTAGAACAGATAAAGAAAACACAGCAATGTAAGGTCTATCTGAGGAAACATCAAACACTTAATATTCCAGAGATGTCAGGAATATGCTTTAAGCCTATGGTTAAATCATCCACTTACAGAAACTTGAGGCTGACACATATCTATGTGCAAAAAAAGCTATCTGCATTGCATACAAATGACTTTTTTGCCGGAAAAGTCATAGGCTAACTGGCAAACAAAACACCCATATGCTCATACATTAGAGCAGGATCTGCTGCAGTATGTACTTAAATTATTGGGAGTACCTTTTTTTATTCTCTGTTGTTTACTCTGTGAAGCGAGCATTTTATGGCAATGCAGCAGACAATAAAATTATACAGACTTCTGTCTAGGATATCTGCAGTCTAACACAATAATATCCAAGGTTATCAATACTTACTCCTCTGTCTAAAAAGAGAAGGAAAAATTACAGAAAAGAAGCAAATAATCTGACTTCTACTTAGTTTTGAAGGAGCATTTTAGTCTTGAAATGGTGCCTGTTACTGAAATATTTAAAAACATAAATAATTTACTAATAGAAGGAAATGGGTTCCAAGAGAAAAAAACTGTATCTCTGTCTGCATCATCTCTAATCACAAAGTGGGAGCACAGTCTGGCAAAATGACATCTACCAAATACAAAACTGCAGGTCTGATCAGCACGCGCTAGGGTGCGAACTCGTAGCCTACATCAATTACAAGAAACCATGTCTCGTGAAAATGATAAATAAAACCACACATACCTACAGACATCTTTAAAAATTCTGGATAAGAGTTGATGGTCCCGCTGGTTTTTCGGAAGGTGAACAACTAGCTGCGACAAAACACGCCTTTAGTCTCCAGAACAGGTTTGGGGGGAAAAAAAATGGATTTCCAATTTGGGACAGACGATGATTTTCACCTCATGTTGTCTGCAGCATCATTGCCGTGAACACCGCGTACAGTATGTGCGGGTGTGTCCTCGCTTTCCCCTCCCCGACTCCTCTCCTCCGGGTAGGCTATCGCTGATGGCGATTGGCAAAAAGGGAGGAGGGAGCCGATCAAGGAGGTGCCGGTGCTTCCCTTAATAACCAAAAGGTGCTGGGATCAGCAGAATGATCTTCTCCCACTGTTTTCTCCCCTCCACGCCAGAGCGACTGGTAGTCGCGGGGCTGCAGACAGCCGCAAAGGTAAAAAGAAAAATGTGCCTATACACATATAGCCTATATATATATATATATATATATATATATATATATATAGTTATGGTAAACATCAACATGCCCCTTTTCCTATCTTGTTTGAGTGAAAGAATATAAATCTTACTCGTGTCTATTACTATAATTATTTATTGTTATAATTTTCAGCGATTTTCTCGCTTTGACTTGGTTTAACTTAGAGCTGCAGATATAGCTACTCAGGCAGAGACAAGTGTGTTTCAGTGTTTAGTGCACGGAGACACTACTGAGAGCCCCCTAATAGTTTACATGGTGGGCAGAGCAGCAGCATCTTTAGACACTGACTTGAAACGACATGCATGAAAGAATCGCCCCACATAGTGACTAGAAGATTACGCAATTTTACTAAACCAGCGCCCCACGCACACACAGCAACACACATGCGAAGCGGCCTTTGATGGTCCTGCACATCGCAGGAGGTGTGAATTAGTATTAAGTGACAGAAACAGTTGTGGGTGTAAGATCCATGTTAAGGCTTGTCTGCAGGGCTGGAATTGGCTGCCCTTTAAAGCTCAGTCAAACCTGCAGTCAGACACTGCTATGCATACCAAGAGAAAGGCAGGGGATAGGCTGTAGCAGGAGAGACGAAAAAAGGCGCTCCCCATCCACGCTGTGGTTTACCACCTTATCCGCAGTGTGGGTATTTTAAAGGGGTACACAATTCATGCACCACCAGAAGGAACAGCTGCAGATTACTGTAATCCCCAAATATTTACAAACACCAAATTGTACTAAATCTGATCAAATTGAATCAAAACTGCAAAATGGAAAGACTTTTTTAAAGGTTATTGATTTTTCTAGATTAATCTTATCTGAAACCACACCTGGAGAATTTCAGCTGCTGAAACTTTCTACCAAAACTATTCTCTGATGGCATCTTTCAACAAGCATCTATGATCAAATGGGTGTTCTAGCATATACAGAAGCATATACTTAATTCCGTTTTAATTGTTTATTCACTGTCATTGTTGTAATCTTTCCTGGCAACAAGCTCAATGAATAATAGAAGGTGGACAAAAATAGAGAAAAACCTCCATCAGTGTGTCTGCCTAGACTCAGAAAGAAGAACAAAACAATCAATAGTAAATCGTTTCAACACTATCGATGCTGGAGCAGGGAAGTAAGGCACCTTGGCGAGAGTTGACCTCCAGAGACGCTAAAGGTCTCTGGGAATCCCTTCTATTGTTGAATGGAAGAGGAAAAATGGGGGATGGGGGAAGCAGGAAATTGATTTGTGTGACACTGCTTTGCCAAGGTTAGACTCTTGGCAGACCTGAGACCATCAGGCTGCCAACCTCTTCTCCTGTCTGCTTGCTTGTAGCCACAAGCAGAGAGGCTACTTCTTACTATCTCTTAATGGCTTTTCTTGGTTCCCCAGGAAAGCACAACCATTATTTATGAGCAGAGGGCTTGTTGCAATGTCTGTAATAGCTCAAAGGCTTAGCTCACTTTATATTATGTGGCTTGCTGTAATTAAAAGCAAAGCCTTCCTGTGCTTTAAATATTCAGTATTTCAGTCAAATAGGCCTGGGAGATGGCTGATTGTGTGAAGAGTAAAAATCAAGGTGTCGACAATCCTTTTCCAAGCTCTATTGATTTTGTGACATTATCCTTTACATTGTGGCTTGGCACATTGACAGGCAGTAAAAGAGAAAATAACATTTACAATCAAGACACTAAAGCATAATTATCAATGTTGTGTTAAATGAATAGGAGCACTCAATTTTCAGAACAAGTACAGCTGAGTGTGGCTGTAGTAGGAGAAGAAATATTAAGCTATTGGTCTTTTTCCTTTAAACAACAGCAACAGCATCCTGGTTCTGATTCTATGAGTTTGGTTGAAAAATGTAAGCCATAACCCATTAACGCTTGGAAAGACTGAGTTTGGCAGATGCTCCTTTCATATAGATTCATGGCACCCTTACCTGTCTACAATTAAATAGC
Organism: Kiunga ballochi; assembly: GCA_037177335.1. Taxonomy (NCBI): domain Eukaryota; kingdom Metazoa; phylum Chordata; class Actinopteri; order Atheriniformes; family Pseudomugilidae; genus Kiunga; species Kiunga ballochi. Next base: position 11,372,272 of record JBAMIG010000003.1, read on the forward strand.
TCATTATAAAATATTATAATGCAATGATTTATTCAAACTTTGTTTGAAATGTCCTGTTAGCTCATAATGTACGACACATGGCTGCTCTTAGCAGCTCTTCCAGTTTCTGAACTGCATCTGTCTTTTTTTTCAGTTCTGATCTTCTGTACCTCTGTGCTGCTTGATACATTGCAGCAGCTACAAGTTTAAAACACACACTTTGTATGTAAACAGTTTAAAAAATCACAACTTTGATCTGCTAGTGCAAGTTTGATGCCTTCAGATGAAACAGATGAGGGTTGCATATGATTTTCTGCTGGGGTCATACATATTTTTTTGCTTCTAGGTATGGTGATCCAACCTGCATCCCTTTACAACTCCTCATCTGCAAATTTGCTCAAAAGAATATCACATGAAACAGAAAACATTTGTATTGAGGTATAACCCCCCCCCCAAAATGCATCTTTAATAAGAGATTTTTAACCCTCTGGGAGACGCGTCTCTGCAGAAGATGGAAGCTGAAGTGCCCTGCAAAACAGGCCAAGTTACACATACAGCTATAGGACCAAAAAGAAAATACCCAATAAATAAGTGGCTAAAGGTACAGAAATATGCATTATTGCTTTGTCCTCAGTATGTCCTTTGGCTAATAGAACATCTGGTACAGGTAAACAGAAATGAAGACGATAAAGGGACAGATAGGGCATTGAGAACGTTTTATATAGAGAGGAAAAGACAAAGGATGGTGGTGGAGAGAGTTGTAGTTGTCAGACTAAGGTTCAACAAGATGAGGGCAGATGCTATAAAACAGCCAGACGCCAGGAGAGATGCAAGGACACAGATTCACTTTGGGATAATGCCAAGCTGCATCTCATTTAACCTAATAATCTCCCAGTAACCTGTGTAGACACATGTGCACAGCTCATTCTCTAAACTTCTATGTTTTATGAAAAACTACCTTCAGACATTCTCTGTATTTGTATACTTTGAAATATGATGCTGCCTTTAACATTTGGATAGAAAACTCAGGCGCACACATACAGTATATGCACAGACAGCAGCACAGTGACACATAAAAACATCCTGGCTACTTTCAGTTCAGTAAGCTATCCTGATGCTGAGGGGAAGGACTATGAGTCAGTGAGTGAGTCAGTGTCACTGTTGCAGGGATACTTTTATGCTGCACCATACAATGTATGAGTGAGTGAAATTCAAACTAAGGCAAGTGCTTACTTCAGGAACACTCTATTATATTACACCAAGGTCAAACTGCAAACAAGATACCTATTGTTGGAAGGGGAGGATGATAAAAAAAATCGTGTCATTGACACAAAGTTGCAGGAATCTATAAAAGCATACTGCTGACTTCATGTTTTACAAACCCCACCCCCGGCTTGGCTCATTTTAAATACCAAACAGATGCATAAAATAAAGTGTCATAAATGTTCATGTTCAGGTTTGCTGTGTATGCATTGTGAATCAGATTAGGCAGCAGCACAGATACACATTATGGGATTTGTAGAATTTACAAGTGGCAGCAACTGTGTTTTTGTGATGATGCAAGTCTTTGCTTATTGTTTGTGAATGAATGGAGGATTTAAAATACATGCCTCAGCTATGAGCTGCAGTCTGTTCTCCAGTCAGCATATAGCTGTAACTTGGCTGGTTTAACTTTCCTAGGATACCTGAGAGATGAGCAAAAAATGCCACGTTTTTCAATGTTATTGGACCTCACATCTGCAAACTTAACTTGACTGACTCTACTCCCTTGCAGTGGTAATAGTCTGATCTTGTAAGATGATAATAAACAGATTCAAAGAGAAGAAATCAAAGAATGAGATAAACAAGACGTTTTTTTTACACCAGGACTGCCGCTGAAGTTATGTGACTTTTCTACAGCCTTGTTTGGTTGCTATGGTTACCACATCTGGGGAGACAAGGCAGGTGTAGGAGAAGGCTGAGAAATGGCATCACGCCTACAGCATTTCTGTTGCCAGTGAGATTTTCCAGGTAAAATTTTGCAGCACGATGACAAAGCAGTTTTCATTATCATGCAACCAGCTGCATCAGCTGAGGGTCAAATCATGGATTTTGATTCTCACACTCTGGACACACACAAGTGCACAAATTAAACAGATATTCAACCTTTAAAAAAA
>JBAMIG010000003.1:11397124-11409177 GCA_037177335.1 Kiunga ballochi
TTCAACAAGGTAGGTCATTTGACCACGACTCAGTTTGAAATGTAGGTGCCTTAAAACCTCAGTCCTGCTAGTGTTAAGAAATATTTAAGTTATATTATGACACAAATAACAAATGATCATTACGATTTTGGATCAGCCTAACAAAACTAAGAGTGTGAATATTACATGAGTTAAATGGCTGCACAGGAAAGTCATATCACTATATGAATCTACATCTATATATCTAATCAATCAATGTTAAAACCTATTAATCTGTAAAATAAATACCAGTCCTGGCTTAAATATCACCATCAATCCACAGGAGGGCAGCAGAGAGATTTTGCTCATTTAACAGTACCTACAATCCTGGCACGCAAGCGAGTGTTTTCCCCATCTTGTTTCAATCATGTGGATAATAAACAGCAGCGCTGCTAACTGAAACAGAAATGACAGATTAATTGAAAAGGATTGGAAAGGCTTGTTTATAATATGTTTTTAATTCCTTCCACGTCTGCATTAAAGATGTTGCAACCAAAAATCACATCCTCATCACAGCCTCACAGTTCAAAAACACACGCGTGTAGTTGAGTGTGTGGCCCCCTGTCTTTAGGTCATGTCATTCAACAAGGCCCCTGTTTGAAGAATGAACATGTTGTAAAATATATGCAGTGAGGTGACCCATAGAAGCAGTTTCATGTGTTTCGACTTGTGTGCTCACTAAGACAGACAATTCAATTCATATACCAAAGAATGACTCTAAATCATCCTGAGCAGAACATTTTGAGACTCACTTGGACTTATGTGATACAGATTGGACACATCTGGTGTCCAAATAAAGGTTTTGATTATTATTACAAGCAAATGACATGGGTAAAAGGGGTAAAAACTGGCTTCAGATGCCAGTTTTGTATGGGACCTGAGTGCATGGGTTTAGGATATAATTTAAAATATGCTTAAACCAAAGCTAAATTAAAGGAAAACATAAACATAGATAATGTATTAGCATACATCTAAAAGTTCTCAAAGTAAAGGAGGGGATTAAGACTAATTTAGTTAAAGTACAGTCAGCAGCTGTGATGTGAAGACAGGAAAGAAGAGTCAACATGAAAAGAGAAATTAAGAGAAGCAAAATGCAGAGGAAGAAAATCCTGACATGGCTAGTCTTTTGTAAATTCATCCATCCATTTTCTACTGCTTATTCCCAAACGGGGGGTGGAGCCAATCCCAGCTGTCAACGGGCAAAAGACAGGGTACACCCTGGACAGGTCGCCAGTCCTTCACAGGGCCAACAAAAGAGACGAAGAGCCTTACTCACTCCTATGGGCAATTTAGAGTCTCCAATCAGCCTATTCCCAAGGTGCATGTCTTTGGATTGTGGGTGGAAGCCAGAATACCTGGAAAGAACCCACGCTAACACGGAGAGAACATGCAAACTCCACACAGAAAGGTTCCTGGTTGGACCCCTGCTCATACTGAGAGTCAAACCGGCAACCTTTTGCTGTGAGGCCACTGTGCTAACCAACTGTGCCACCGTGCAGCCCTTTTGTAAGTGTCTTTTGTAAATAAAATAAAAAATATAAACAATAAAGATGTTAAAAACCCATTAGCATGGAAGCGATTGTGTATAAAGATGTTCCCTTTGTAGATACGTTTTTTTTCAGAATAACTAAAACATATCTTATTCCATATGAGATAACTTTCCTGTAAGGCATCACATCTGTCAATAAATATGCAGTATAACTCACTATATATTGAGCACACAGCTGATGACAAAAACTATATATATTTATTACTTCCTCGCACTGGCCATCTGCTGGTATCATATCATAAAATACAAAAACAAAACAGTTTCGAAAAAAGAAAACCGTTCAAATCTGTGTTATGATACACACTTTTCTCAAACAAAAACATCAAATATGCGTTATTGTACAAATACGAAACCATTGAAAGTTTGCTGGTCTTTTACAGACAGCCTCAGAGTAGCCCAAACAAAATATATATATATACATATATATAATTGCATTTAATTTTGAAAGACTGCCTAAAGCTTCACACACTGTCACTGTTGTCTTTTTTTTTTTTTTTCCACACTGTCACTGTTGTCAAAACAACATTTTCTTTTCTCCTGAAAGATGTTCCTTGAAAGGAAAAGAAAATATTAGGAAAAAATACATTTAGTTGGCACCAAACTTTCTACATTTTCTGTTTAATTTAAGTAAATGTAATTTCTACGTGACAGAAAGAAACATAATCTAGAAGAGTCACAGACACTGCAAACACCACATCACAGACAAACTTTGAAAGGATAAAGAGCCACTTGATCCTGTGTCTGCGTGTGTGTTGTGTGTGTAATATATGATGGTGGAGTAAATGTGTGTAGCGTGTGTCTGTGGGTCTTTCATGTCTCAGGGCAATACTACAATAGGTATCAACCAACACTAAAGGCCAAGACCTCTCCAGCTCTAAGACAAAGTGCCATGCCTCAACCATATTTGATTTCAAGGGCTAATTTTTGAATTGATGGGCTCTGGAGAGGTATGAAAAGGTAAAGACAGAGGAATGTGCTTTCCTATTTACCCTCCTTTTAACCCTTAACTGTCTGCATCATCGTATATTTGTAAGGCATTTACCATTTAATTAAATTAGCTAAATGATGTTTCTTTTTCACATCAATGGAAAAATAAAGACATTTTTAAAAATGTTATTTTTGGAAATTCCATATATATAATTTATATTTTGCTGTCTATATCTATTTTTTTTCAACCAATGAAAAATCAATCTTTTACAAAGTTTTGAATCTAAATTTACAAGCTTGAACAGACCCCAGTGGCTACCAAATTGGCTGCTTGGTAAACCTAAAATTCCAACAACAAAGCTGCTAATAAATGATATAATCGATTTGCAACATGTTTGTTTGAGTTATGGAAAAATGTCAGGAAAAGAAACTGCAAAAATTCAATGTTTTAACAATGGTTTTCACTGACTCTATATGTCATTGTGCTGCACAAAACGACTGGGGTATGCTGGGGGCATGAGTAGCGGGCACTAAGCCAACACAGAGATGTAACAGCTTGTTACAAACCCTTATTGTTGTAAAATGCCACCATCTCCGACATGCATTCAGCATTACAAGGATCTCACTCAGACCAGTTATTTTCTTTACGTTATTCAGGACAATGTATCCACATATTGATGGTATGTTGAGTTTATCGCTTCCTGTTAAACCTACTTGATCAGTTTGTTAAAGATCTGCCCAACTGAACTGTGAAATAAAAACAGAAAAATGAACCATGGTTATTTGACATAGAAAAATACTGAAATCCTGCCACGGTTTTATACATAAATGAAATATACACAATATTTATTAGTGGACGTTAATAATACAAATCCAGCAATAAGTCACATTTATTCAGGGTTACTCATCCAGAGCTGCCATTCTTCCATCTGAATGTTTTTATAACAGCAAAACACAATATTAACAATGAAAAAAGACTTTGGATGATTGCGTGTAAAGCACATTGTTGATTATAACGGATAGTAATGAGTAAAAACAAAATATTGCAGCGGAAGCTCAAACCATCAGGGTATCATTACCCAGTGTAGTAAATGAGTATGTAACTTCAGAGCAACAACACACACACACACCTGCACATATACATACTCATATCAAACCGTAAACAAACACTAACAGGAGAGAATAGACCCCTTGATCATCATGTCACAGCTGTAAACACAGATGGGCTGAGAATCGTGTCATGTAAGAGTAACAGACTGATGAGTTGGAGTCTCGACTGGCTTTGGGACAGATTTCACAAAGTTTCACAAAACATCACATTTTATATTGCTAAATAAAAGGAGACTGCAGATAAGTAAAGTTTATGTAATGGACCCAACAACTATTATGTTGCTTATGAAGACCAAGACAGCCTAACATGAAATTATATTGAATAGAATTTTTTAAATTCCTCTGTCTGCTCCATTCGAAATTTAATCCAATGCAGAAATGGTCCTTTTTGTTACAGACAAGACAGCCATTGTCCTCTGAGGTTAGGGAGTCTTTCCTGAAAGGCTATCTGCTTGGTGGCCCTGGGCTAATCTAGGCAGCGTTGGACTGGAGGTCACAGACCATAGACAGACTGATTTTGGCTGGTGGTCTGAGGGCAGATTTGCCCAATTTTATGCTTAGGTCAGGTTTTCAAATGGTTTGAAATCATCTAAAAAAACAGTTTATATATTTTCAGAACTTGCAATCTTTTGTACACATTTTAAATGCAAATATCAAGCAAGGCTAGTTGTCTGTGATCTCACCCCTGTGTTAAATGCTCTGTGGTTCCACCAGATTTCACTCCCAATCAGCAGCAATTTGCAACTGCAAACTATACCCACCACTCCTCTTTTTCTTCATGCAGAGCTCACATTAGAGTAGGATCCTCCTTCACTTCAATGAGTGCAAGGAGATTGCTGGTCAACAAAGCTAAGGCAAAACAAAAGATGACCTGTGCTACAACATGCTCAGCTTGGTCTTAGTGGTAATGAAATCTGAATGTTCCATAGAAGGACAAATAAGCCGCTACATCCTGCCCAGATCCACAAAGTCAGCTGTCTTTTTAAAAGCCGGCTCTGAGTTGATGTGGCTGATGAAGGCCAGATGTGGATTGCTAAAGCGCACACATTTTCTTTCTTCTGAAAAATGGAGTTACTGTGTTGCTTTACAAACTAACAGTAAATTCTTTGGCTCTACATGAAATGTTTCTCAAACCGTTCAGGGACGATCATTATTTGGATACAAGTATTGTTAAACCCATGTTTGTGTAAGAGACAGATAAAATGGCACTCATGTTGTCAAGACTTTTTAAAAAAATAATATCTAATCCCCTTACGTTCTGCTGCACAATAACTATAGAGATAGAAAAAAATAGTCAGCTTTACCCTTTTTTTAACCACAAAACCCATTACTGTAAACACAGGCCTTTGTTCTTCCCCTAATATGCTGTGCACACATTGAGTAGTTTATCCAAACCCACATAACATGTCATATCATTGCAAGACCTGTCCGCAGTCCATTATATAGAAACATTTTGGGTCTCTCAAATTACACTGATTATTGGATAAGGTTATAATGTATGCTATAATCGTGACCTTCAGTCAGCAGGCAGTTACTGGAACAGAAACTAATCAAACCCAATACAAAGCAAAAACATGGAGCATCTTTACCACATGGACGTATTATGTCAAAAACTCAACAGTACAAGATGCTGGAAAGCCAAATACTTAATTTTTTAGAGTTTAGTCTGATAATAGTAAACAATAAAGTGATATAAAGTGCAGGTTTGATCCATGAAAACATTTATCCGCTTACAAAACCACTACATCCTTCTATAAATGATTAATGCTTCAGGATATCTTTGCCCATCTTTTTCATCAAGTCCAGGCCATGTGTTAAGACGTCCAAAATCTGACAAACAGCAGTAGAGTCTGGTCTGACTGGAGTGAATGAACAGGCTCCAGAAAATGAGTTTCACAGCACATCAGTAAGGGGCCAGGTTTCAATTCCCAAAAGCCATACAAGCAGGAGGAAGCTCATATCTACTTTGTCTCTCAGGGGTGTTTGGTCACAAGGATTCGCTCAAAAACAGACTCTAACAATATCTAACACCAAAAATGGACAAAATAGATCTGATTCGTTGTGTTGCTGGGCTGAAGCTACAAACGCCTCACCTGTATATTCAGGAAGCAGAGGGGAACTTCTCTAAAACGTGGCCATGACCACTTACAAAAATACCAGCCATGCCACAGAGAGTTTAAGCCATAATCAAAGCCAGAGTGTAATCCTGGTGTAATATGGTAAGCTGATTTTGCTTCCATGTGGTCTTATTTGGATCCAGATGTACAAATCTGGTAGTGACATAAACGGGAACACATTGAAACCCTTATTTTTAAAAAATAGAAAGAAAAGAAAAGAAAAGAATCTCAACAATCATCCAATTTTGAACCAAAAGGGAAAAAAAAAAGAAAAACAACTGTGACCCTGATTTAAACCTGCTGGGCTGGAATGAGAGAGAAAGCAGTCACAATTTCAAAGAAAAATTCCAAACCACATCTGTACCTTTCCTACACCTGGATTAGTTTATGCTTTCTCACGTCCACGTATAACTCTGTTCTTGAACCACCATTCACTCTCAAACTCCGCTTTGCTTCAAACACCACACATGATGTAACTTGATCCTGTAAAGCTCATGATGGATTTTAAAAGCTGTGCAATTTAACACCTGGAGCCCTGAGAAGAAACTCCAATTAATGTATTTTCAAAGTTAGTGATATGTTTTAGAACAAAAGATCTATGTTGCAGCTAACACGGAAGACGTTTCGTAACTATCACAAATATGAAACTGGTTTAAGCCAAACTGGGAAATCATGAGAGGAATACATTTTTGTTAAAAATGGTTTACATCATGTTTGAAGTTTGATTTTTCTGCAGCCAGAACAGAACACAGATGACTTTCAGCAGATTATTTTGGCAATAGAAAAAGGCATCTGTTAGCATTATCATGTTAAAACATACAGAAAAACATACATCACTGTTGCAATCTTGCAAACTGCAACTATTGCCTTGCTGTTATATTATGCTTATCAGATTAATTCCAGTTTAATACCTGCACTCCTTTATTGAAAACCATGCTGTACTAACACTGCACTGTCTTGCTGAAATATGCAAGACAATCTCTGAAAGCACATCATCTGAGAACTTCTCAGATGGCCTTTCTCTTCTGTACTCCAAAGATTACTGGCTTCATGTTTTCCGAAAAGACTCCTAAATTATGATTCATTTGATGAAATAAGAGTGTAAATATCAGCATGAAAACATAAAGTTTCTGTGTGAAAAAGCTTTTAACCTGTTTATTGATCACAAATAGTCAATACCAGTTTTTGCTGTGTCTCTTGGGCCTTTAAATCCATTAAATCATGTTTTAATCTTTTAATGCGATGTTTTAATGTCACTCTTTTAACCCTTTTTTTAAATGATTTTAGGTGTTTAGCAAAATTACTTTTTTCTCTAAAGACAAAAATATTAAATTTTATTTAAGTGACCTATACGTCATGCAGTCATGAAAGTTTAGAAACGTTTAATTTTCTGGTTGCCTCAGAAGGGCAGGCACTAGGACCTTTAGACTTGCAGCTCTCTGCGCAGATCCTGCAGCCTCTCAAATGCTACTCACTTACTTTCTGAACAATTTTCAAACAAGTGCAAGACTCAAAGAGGACTATTCAGGATAAAAAGGCTTTCCTGTCTGGCATCTTTCAAAATTTGACAAACTGGATTATTTTTCTTCAAGCCTATAAGGGAACATATGTCAGTGAGAAGAGACTAGAGCTTTTTCAGAGGTAGAGGACTGTTTTATTTTGACTTTTATTGCATGAATATCGTTCAAATTTGCAAAATAAACCAGAACATAGGGGTCCAACAAAGAAAATAGCTTTGTGGGGCAGTTTACTGAGAAACTTTCATCTTTGTGATGGTGAGATAAGCGCACATAAAACCAAAAATCTATTCATTCTTCACATAACTTCTTGTGTCTTAAATTACCTGCAAAGCATTAAAGAAAATAGCAGTTGTTTTCAGACTATTAAGGTTGTGGAAAAGATCTAACAGGGAGCTGATAAACTACTCCATCCCCTAAGAAACTGTTGACGCTTAGCCTCATCGGATTACAATTGCACAGATCAGGCTTGCCTTCATCTCCTTGGGCTAAGTAATGATCTCAAAGCATTCCTGCAGAGTTTGTGTATTTTATGGTATGTTGGGTTGTAAACAAGGAGCTAGCTGCAGGGTAGCCTTTTGCAAATTCTGAATATACACAGAGTTATGACAAGTACTGCATTCTTAATCTGAAACAAGGTAATTAGAGTTGAGAAACTTTTTAGAAGTCTCATAGTAAGAAAATTACCCAAACATGTTGATTCCTGCTGGGGTTATTATCAGCTTTACAGCTATAGAGTCACTTGATTGACTGAAACCGAGTTTGCATATGAGCTACATCAAGTGTGCATTACATCCCATACTTGTCAGCTAGCATGAAAAATAAAATGCACAGTTGGAAAAAAAATGGGCTTCCTAACACTCAGGCAATACAGGCTTAGTGGTCCGATTACAGCAACAAAGCAATAAAACCAGACACAGTAGGTTGCAGGAAGGATTCTTTTCTTAGTCTTTTATGAAGTTAAATATTTGAAAACCACATAACATAAGAAAGAGTTTTGTCTTTCTTTGTTGTCTTGTTTTACTAACTAATATTACTGACATGATCAACATTTCTATTTTCAAAATGTTCATCTTCATCAACGGCAGATTGTTTTCAAATAGACTAGAATATGAAGAGTTGATTTTGTCCTTCCTTTAAGCACTGGAGCTTCTTTGTTTATGGAGCCACTGTTTAAGTACTTCGATGATGCTAAGTACACCATCGTAGTTAAACTTCTGCTGATTAAACGTCTAAATCAAATGCAGCATGGTTCCCCATCAAAAAAGTGATTGAATGATTTTGTCTGCATTTAAATGATGGAAAAAGAACAATGCTGATAACAAAGCTCTCTAGAAGAATACTTACAGAGCTGGAAAAGTTGGTGAAAGGCCCAGAGAGAAAAGTAATTTGTCAAGTATGCTAAGTGTCTGACTTGTTTTGATTCTATTCTACAGTTTTTAGCCAATTTCTTTATTAAAAGTGACTTACACAGGTCAAGTGATCAATTAACCATAGCAATTAACCTAACATCCATGTCTTTTTGTGTGGGATGAACCCACACACAGATCCATGTATACACATATGCATTCGACAGTGTTTTTAATTTATGAACTGTGCATCTTTCTAAAAGGGCTTGTTTTTATTTGTGAACATAACCGGGGAGACTGAAAAGTAATAATAATGATTAAGATAATGAGATGTGTCTCAACTTCCAAACATTGTTATCATTAATGTTGTTACTAAATCCAACAAATTGGATTTTGGACTGATCCTCTATGTATTCAGCCAAATAAAAAAAGGAGAAAATAACAAACACATGACTTTCAAAGTCAGAGATTTTTACAAAAATGAGTTCTGCAAAAGGTGTGATGAGCTTAAACCTACCACCATCACTGTCTGCGTTTTTTCTTTTACAAGTAGCCTATGAAGCACAAAAATGCACATCTGTGAAACTTCTCTAAAAGCAAGTTATAGGAACCAATATGTTAGGTGAATGAACAGGATATGGCAGCTCAGACTCACCCTCTTCAGACAGGTTACAGGTGCTGTGTGGTCCATCTAAATGAAACCAGATTGTAAAGCCTTCTACTCATCAATTACAGCATGATGCTGGCCAGCGTTGCTCTTTCTTTTCAATGGGGCCTCCAATCTGTTTCACACGTGATAATGTGATCTGTAATCTATGCAGATGTTCCAGTAACGTCTCATGACTTCCTGAAATTTCACATCCTGGATTCAGAGTGTCACCTGAGGAAATATGCATCAAAACGATTACCGGTACTCTTGCAGCATCTGAAATGAGGTTTAAGACAAAATGAAGCAAATCAGTATCTTCCCCCCTTGGCATACAATAATTTATGTTTTTTAACAGTACATTTGCTTAACATTAACACATCAAAGTTACTTTAACTGCTGCACCAAAAAGTATTTCTTCCTAACAGAGTTTTGAATTGGAGAAGAATTTTTATATTCACCGTTTGTCACTATGAAAGTGGATATAATGGTCTGTAAAATCTTCATTGTCTTAAATCTATAATATATATTTAAATATATATAATAAAGATATATAAATATATAAAATTATATCTAACCATGATGCCAAGACAATTACCCTTAATGTACTGCCTCTCTTTTTTTTTATCCGCAAAAAGAACTCAACTATATTTATTTTCCATTTTAAAGGCAGATGTTCCTTATTATCCACCCTTCATATATAATTGCAATAGCATCCCAGCTTCCATCTAGACATGTCTGATCATCTTTTACAACCTCAGGCCAGGTTTAGGGAGTTACAGTAAATACCCTCAAAAACAAAGAACAACTACTTCTTTTGAAAAACCTTTTTTAAAATCTTATACCAGAGAACTATAATCCTTTGATAAAAATGGTACATTATTGGAGCCCAGGGGTCCAAATTCAGCATTTGTAGCAGGTCACTGCAAAGAAACTTGTTTTAAAAAATGTGACTTTTAACAGGCCTGTGCCTGTTGTTGAGCAGTATTGGCTCTTCCCAGTAAAGTGCAACTACAAGCTGGAACAGTTTGTCATATCACAGAGCAAACTATACTCACTCGCTTCATCCAGCATGTCAGCAACTGCCCGGGTGCAAGTCGACAAAACTGTAACTCTTCATTCAACTATTCAACGTAATAGAAAAAAGAACCCCACGTGTGCATGTATTGAATACGACCCTCAGTTAGATACAACTCATCAGACAACTTTACCTGCTTTGAAAACATTTCAGCTGGAATCAGATTACTTTCAATTCTATAGATGAAATATTTGTCAAGATATTTCCTGATGTAAACAACGTCAGAAATCTCTATAGGGCAGGGCATGAAAAAAAAATCATCTTTCCCATGCATCCACCTATCCATTTTGTACCGCTTTTGCCACTATTCATAATTGCAGCAGATGCCCCCCCCCCCTGAAGAATTTGTCAGGTGCCGCCACTGCTGTCCTCTACCACTTTTATAGAGTATCCTATTTACTTTTTTGCAGAAAAAAAATATTTGAAGTTCAGGTTACTAAAACATGTCATATACAGAAGCAGAAAACTGCAGAGTCACTATCATTGACTCAAACACAGGAGCCTCTGAGGTGTCAGAAGATGTTTCATCAGCATAAAGTTGGTGGATGACACACCACACATAACACATGAACCAAGACTTTGGAAATAGTTCACTACCAACAGTCCAAAAAGAAATGGGAAAAAGTGTATGTTTCTCAAGGTGGTAAAACAACATTAACAAAACAGACCAACTGTTTCTATTTCAGAGTGTATAAAACAGAACATTTCTGCCAAAAAAAAAACATTGTCTCAGTTTTACGCTACAACCTTCTATGAGGGTTGTCTTTTGCCAGCCAGGAAGTGGCTTCTTTAGGCAAGTGACCATGCAGATTTTAAAGGTTTTCTCTTGGGATAGTATTGGACATAAACAGCAGTTTTGCTCTTGCGACTAAGTTTTAATGCCTTGTTTTATGCTGATGTCTAATGATTGGTCAAAGCTGTGAAGGTTTACAGAGTGACTGTGTAAGAGATGACTCATAAACAGATGCAGCTGTAGAAATTGTGGTAGAATGAAAATAGACAGAACAAATTGCTGCTAACATGATAGCAAGGTCATGTTACTTTCAAACTCACCTATTCAGGGTAATTGCTTTTCTATGAACACGGGTTCAATGTATTGGTTAGGTTGGTGCAAATCTGGCTGTTTGCATGATTAGGTCGATATTTCTGAGAGGTTGTAAAGGCAACTACATATTATAACTGTTTAATGTATTGATTAAAAGCACTGTTCTCCCTGACTACTCCCTGAGTAGTCATTTCACTCAGTGTACCCATGAGATTTACACTAATTAAGTTTATTTGTGTAATGCAAGCATTACACAGACATCTGTAACAGTTTCACTTCCTATTTCAAGTTCATACTCAAGTCATTTTGGTGTACAACAATCTCAGCATTCAACCTTGTTGATAAAGCTGACTCCCATTAAATTCAAACATTTTTTTGCGACTGTGCTGCTGGCCAGGAAAAACAAACTGCACACAATGATCCAACATTTGGTTGGTCTCTAGGGAAGCTAAAATAAGGCAGCTTGCTATGGTGACCAAATACATTTGCTGAAAATGTTTCAGAAAGAAAAAAAAAAAAAAAGATTGTGGATCACCTAGAATTTGACCATTTGTCTGCAAATGTTCCAAAGTATTGTAATAAATCTGAGCCATCCATCCATCCATTTTCTGCCGCTTATTCGAGGTCGGGTCGCGGGGGCAGCAGCTCAAGGAGGGAAGCCCAGACTTCCCTCTCCCCAGCCACAGTCACCAGCTCA
>JBAMIG010000003.1:11419062-11434063 GCA_037177335.1 Kiunga ballochi
TATATATATTGTATTATGTATAGTATTCCTTTAAATTCTTTTTTTCAATGTGTTGTAAAACCCACATAGACATGGGAAAAGACTAAATCCAAAAGACACACTCTGCTGCAGGTTGCTGCCAGTTCTGACGGCAGGGACAATGCTGCACAGAAGCCCACCCATAAAAATCCCATGTCCAGACCACCTTTGTTGAACACTTCTTGTTGGTATAAAGTCTGTACAGGAGTTGCAAGCAGTCATTTCGAGTAACAGTCCATTTCCTTCTGTTTACTTGTAGTTTGCATTCCTTTGGTTTTGCAAGTATGCTGTATTTTAAACACTTCTGCTTCCTCGGGCATGCTGTATTACAGCCTTTGAAAAGGATGAATTTATACATTTGATAAAAAGATGGTGGTTAAGATTTCACTAAAATGAATGATCTGACTTTGATGTGTTTCATCACCACAAAACCACACATGGCAGAGCAGAAAACTAAATGTGAAGAGTGGAAAACAGATTATGAACAGAAAAACATCAATTTAATCCAATTTCCTGGTTTATAGCTTTCTGTTAATTGTTTATTGCTTCAAATACAAAATATGAATTCCCAAAATGATCACATTTCTGCTTGTCCCTTTTAAGGCTTTGAATTTTAAACGTTTTATTGTGTATTTGTCTTTGAGGGCACAGGTTTGTTTAAGTTAGACAAATCTGTCAATGCTCACGGGTCCGAGAACACTGACAAAATTTACATCGTTAAAATTGAAATACACAAGATGTTTCTGCTTTAGATAATGTATATCGTCCAGCTCTGCTTTTTTTTATTTTGGTATGTTCACAATGATCTGGTGAGCAGGAAAATCAAATGAACTTTCTCTTTCCATATTAGTCTCAGAAAGAATGTGTTTACAGTGGGTTTATGAGCCGGCTGAGACACTTTCTCTGCTTGTCTCTCAACAGCACTGAAGAAAGGAGAGCAGAGGTGTGCTGAATGGGGCCACAGCCATGCCTGATGGCAGGAGGCACCCAGAACACACCCAGCTCTAATTACATCCACTAGGAGCCCCAGAGGTGATACAGTTCATGTGGAGACACTGAAAAGGTATAGAAATAAATACCATTTTTTATAGTGAGTACGAACAGAGGCATTTCAGTCACATGTTGTTTGTTATTTTCAGCCATTAATTATTTTTGCAGGTAATTTTGTGTTGCAAAAAATACAACATTGACATCAGTCCTCAACCTAAATATTACACAAGCTCAAAATGTTTTTTAATCTTTCTCAGGTTTTCTAAAGGTTTCAGACTCATTCCCGCAAGATAAGTAATGGATTTTTTAATAGCTGTAAACCAACCGTGCTGTGTGTCCTTTACTGATACAAATTGGCAATTATGTGAGCAAATAGACTAATAATGAGTCTTATCTTCCGGTAATGATTTTCCAATATCCAATGTTACAAAACACACATGGACAAAGCAAAAAGCCAAAAGCATTGGGTCATCTTGCCTGGAGAGACCTCACAAGCACTCACAAATGTATTAGAGTTCACAATGTGTCCAATTATAGAAGCAGAGATTTTTCCTTTATGCCATGAAATTCATGACATAGCTTATAGCAAACATATCAAACTTAAGGAGGATCCAAGATTTGTGTTGTGCTTTGTTGATCCCAGTGTCACACACACAATATGACCATTTATAAAACCTTAGAAGGTGGATGTTCTGCTGTTATGGTGGTGTTACTTGCTATGTGTTGACAAGAAAGTGACCAAATTAACAAAATTTCACAGCAAGGTTAAAATAAATAATGGGATATTGTATTTCCATTGATAAGTCAAATATAATCTAATCACACTGAATTTCTTGCAAATTTGCAAAACTATTTTTCAAAGAATCCTTTTTTAAGGCAAAATGCCATGACATACCTTCTGGTTCTTGTTTTAAGTACAACACTGTGTAATTGTGTCAAATTGCTGAGGCATCTGCCCATTGCATCCACCAACACTCATATATTGCTTGTGTCTTCTCTTTTCTATTGTTTCCAATAGTTAGCTGTTGCCTGACCCTAGCATAAATGTAGAAGACCAAGCAAAACAAAAAAAGCATCAATGAAAAAGCATTTGAAAATCAAGAAGCTTAATTTTTACATTTAGAATATGCAATTAAAAAAGAACATAGCAGCCTAAAGGTAGCAAACTAATAGATATTATGTTGTTAACTATTTTTTGTATCTTGTCCATCTTAAAGGTTTCCCATCTTAAAGCTGCTGAAGGCAGCTAGAGTGAGTGTACTATAGTTTAACATGTTAGGTGTTACCAGGAACTCGAGATTAAAGCTAAGAAAATCTGATTGGAATGAAAGATTTCCACTATAAATGGCAGGACGACCCTGGCCTCCCTAGAGAAGGACACACAGGGCCATGCAAATTTAACTTAAAAATATGGCCCAGAAACCTATTTGCTGTAAGGAAACAGTGGTTATGGCGTCCATATAGCTTCAGTTCAGGCCTTTCACTGACTGAAAACAATTTCTGCATCATATGGGAAAACATAATCAAACAAAAGAAAAAAGAACTGTTGAACGGTCAATCAGATCAAATTAAACGGCTCTACTTGCTGAAAAGTTCAGCTATTAATGCCCTCAGTTCACAGATGTTTGGGTTTTTAGTAAACATGGTGTCTGCTTAACTTCTTTTGGACATGTTGCAGCCATCAAATTCAAGATAAGCTCATACTTTTAATAACAAAGTATTCATTTATTTAGTTTTACTGATAACATCAGTATTTATTAAGTATTTATTTAGTTTTACTGATAACATCAGTATTTATTAAGTATTTATTTAGTTTTACTGATAACATCAGTTAAATTTCTTTGCAATTCATTGTTTTTTTCTGTCAGTTTTATTCCACGTGCTAGCTTTGTGAGAGAAGAAAGAGAAGAAAATGACAACAAAATGAGCTGGAACCACATCAGTAGCAAAAGGGGTTTACTGTTTTTTGGAGAAGTTTTTTTTCTATTTGGTTACTACATATCTTTAATTAAAATTGTTCCTCCAAAGTTGTGGAAAAATTAACTATTTTTTTGTAGTAAGAACCTGATATTCCCTAACAGAACAGATTCCAGAGTTTGGTTCGAGAAGCATTATTATGTCATTTTAGATTCACCCTGAAAATTATACTGTCCTTATATCTTTCATCCGTCACCAACCAAAGTCCAGTCTCGTGCATGTGGAAAAATTTTGCTGCTAAAAACCTTAATATCCACCCTCGGTATTGCTGGATACAACTACAGAGCTGTCTAAAAGACAATGTCTTAGGAAGATTTTACAGGTTGTGGTTTGCTAGCCATCATAAAAGTACAAACCTTTGCCACAATGTGCATGTGCATTATGTGCAGTAACAACTTTTTGTTGTTGTTGACAGTGTCAGGTTGCGTGTCCATGAGGTCGTCCATGCTGGTCCTGCTTTTCTTCTTCAGTGCCCAGGCTGTGGCAACTATCAGAGGAGATCCGGGCAGCACCGCAACAGCGCAAGACAACCCTAACTACGTCCCCATTTTGGACCCCAAACTCTTCACCAAACGTCACCGCCTCTCACCCAGAGTACTTTTCAGCTCTCAGCCCCCTGATGCAGAGCCAACGGTGTCACAGGGGTCCAGTAGAAGGACCCGTAGGCTTGCAGGACAGTCTCAGCACCGTGGGGTGTACTCAGTGTGTGAGAGTACCAGTGTGTGGGTCGGCAACAAGACCAAAGCTACAGACATATCAGGCAATGAGGTGACGGTGCTCCCTAATGTGAACATCAACAATGTAAACAAGAGGCAGTACTTTTTTGAGACCACATGTACCAACAGTCGATTGGGCGGTACAAGCTGTTTAGGGATTGATGCAAGACACTGGAACTCATATTGCACCAACTCTCACACCTTTGTGCGAGCACTGACTTCATTTAAGAACTTGGTGGCATGGAGGCTCATACGTATTAATGTGGCGTGTGTATGTGTGTTAAGTCGCAAGTCATGGCGACAGTGATAACTTCACTTGCTTAACACACTCACTCACAGTATACCGTATATTCACACACATGTTAACATGCCGACAGCTGCATCTTATCACCGAAGACTTCTCACCCTATGCACAAAGTAAATTATTGATATATAGCTAAGTATGAGGACTGCATGTATACATTCCAGACCTGGGTCAAAGAGTATCTGCATGTGGTTTATCCCTATCCTTTTTATTTAGTTGGTATATTATAACAAGGCCTTGGTGGCCTTTTTTTTTTTTTTTTACCTCAGCTGTGGTTTACATCAGTCTCAGCCTTTAGATATGTAATATTTTTTCAGTTAATATTTATCTTTACAGGATTGAACTGAGAAGGACACAAATTCAACTTCAGGAGCCAGACAAGAGCTCAACTAGATGTATGGTGATCATGAAATCATTCCTAGAAAATGTTCTGCAGGTAAATTTATTACTCCTGGCTACTTTTTGTGAATAACTAATCTTTAAGAAAGTATTGAGATACATTTGAATATACTGAAAGTGAAGTTTTGCCCAGTATTTTTTTATTACAGACATATGTAATTGCAATTCCTTTGTAGCATTCAAAACAATCTTCTTAAAAACAGGCCAGACACTTTAACATCTGCTGTTGTTAAAGCATGTTTGATTTTATTACAAGTGATCTCGTCAGCACAAAGCAATCACGCTGATGTGGGCTAATCTGTTCTAAATTACACAGAATTTTCCACTACCTGCTTAACTGTGTGGGATAGAGGTTACCACTGTAGCTTCCAGAAACACAGCAATTAGGTTTACAAGACTATGAGCTGAGTTCCAGACAGCACAAGCTAAAACCTGTGCTGTTACCAAAAAGCAGTAGCTGACATTCTGTCAGAGAAACAGTCAATAACAGCTTGGCATCACAACACAGAGTACTATTATTTATTTATTTTTTTTGTTGTTGTTTGTTTTGTTGTTTTGTTTTGTTTTTTACCTCACTATGTATTACACAGAAAATCAATGCAAACAACTAGAAAACCTTGCAAATACAATTTGACCCAGGCCTGGCATAAGATATACTTTGGTACAAATGATATTGTTGATATTGTTATTTATTAAATATATACAAGCATTCAGTGTTTTGTGAAGTTATTTTCACAGCTTGAAAGAAAACCCTGCCTGAAAATAAAAAGCTGTTTTGTTTTTTAACAGCTTGCAAGATTAAACCCAGATGCTTTTAGTTTCTCTCAGTAATTTTATTTAACATCATGGCTGTACTTTGTCCTCATCCTGCTGATTTTAGTCAACAGTAGAAGTTAAAGTAATGACTAAAGACATATAGGAATAGGAAGACCTATTAACCACAAGGTTAATTGTTATTATATCATGGCTCATCCATTTGCTTTGGCAGTGCTGTTCTACTCTTTTCAGCACACACAAATCTGCACGGCTGCTATAAAGTCAGTCTCTGTAATGGGTAATGGCTGATCTTTGTTTCACAGCTTGCACTCATAAGATGTCTGGCTTGTCTGAGACATGTTGGAGTAAAACAGGAAACCGAAACAATCAGCTGCTGTCACAGCATTTCTGGAAAGCAAAAGAAGCTATGCTATATAGGTCATGTATTTGTCCATTTTAAATATACAGCATTTAGTTTTTTACCACTGACTTGTTTGGGTCAAGCTGCAACTAGACTGTTATGAAGTAAAATGCAATACTCCCATCTAGAGGTGAACGGGTATTACATCCTTTCAATAAACTTCTTGTGCAGCCTACATACAGTATGTGGGATCAGAAATTCACTGGTAAATTTATTATGTATATTTGAAGATAAGCACAATCAGCATAATGGAAATGTTTGCTAAGTCAAAATGTATTTATAAAAAATAATTATGTCTTTCCAGCTCAAAACAACACCAAGGCTTCATTAATTACAAAATATAACTTGTTGCAACAAGGTTGTTTGTCTTTTAAAAATATCCTTAAAAGAAATGTCTCATTTTCACAGTTAGATTTAGAGATAACCCAAGTTATCAAAGTTTAACTTGTTCCAGTTATAGCTGAATGTTAGTCAACTGGGAATGAGATGTGTCACATATGCAGAATTTTAAACAGCTTTAGCAATACAGAAGGTAAACAAATTACAATCCGACAAGTAAAAGTCTTTCTTCCAGTTATGTGGAAGTATGTATTAGATGCCTCTGCTGCCTTTCAAATTACCCACGAACTAAAGGGAAGATTCGGTTTCCCCTTAATATCAATTATTTTTTTATACATACATACATATTTTTTTATACGACATTTTAGGATTTTACCAGTCAGAGTGCTAAAAATTAGCCACAACAAATCAATTGTTCTAGCTGTTTGTTCACTGATGTTCAGTGAGCCTGATGATAAATAAGCCACTCCCAGGAGGTTAATAAAAACATAAACTGACATCAGCCTTTAATTCTTAAACCTGTATGGAGAAATTTCACAGAATGAGTCAAACTTTCTGAGCCTCAGAGAAAGGTTGCTGGTGATTATTCAGTTTGATTAGTCGAATGATTCAAAAAGTGTGAAACAGATGTAAAAATAGCTGCATATATCAGACATAATTAAGGGATGCAGCACACTAGATCACACTTGTTCATACATTGTTTTTCCAGCCAAACAATTAACAGCACTTTTCAATTTGAGGTTAAATATATGAAAACTATACACTTATGAAAATATCATAATTAAATTTAAACTTGTCTAAAACATAAATCAATGTAATTAATACAACTTAGAATAACAAGCCTTTGTAAGTGAAACTGATTGTCTGTTTTTGAACTGGAAACCTGACCAGGATGTTCCCAACGTCTCGCTTCGTAGCAGCTCGAGCTCTCCTAAAACTCTGTTTAGCTAATGGCTGGATATAACATAAATCCCAGCTCACAGTTTATTTTGACATTTTCACTCTGTCCACCGAATGGAGACAATGAAATGTCTAAATGTTTTCGGCCTTTGTGTCAATTCTGAATCATCTTTCAACTCTCTTTTCCAAAAATTGTGTTTTAAAGGTCATTCAAATGTAAATTATGCCAATTATAAAATAACTATAGAAGATTTTATTACAACATAGCAGTAGCTCGACAGCTGGGATGGATGGATAGCAGTAGCTCTTGTTTTAGGATGGATTATCACTCGTTTTAAATCTTCTCTGTCTGACAGAAACAGCATTTGACACCTTGGTTATAACTATTTCTAATTTGTGAATTAGCACAAGTTGCTGTCTTGAGAAAAAATCTCAAGTGCAAGAGGGATCTTGCCATCATCACACTTCACCTTGAATGCCTGGTTTGATCATGAGAATGACTCACAGTTGCACCATATGGCAGTCGGGCTACACTACTGCACTTGATTTACATATCTAGCACAGTAGAAGAGGGGAGGGAGGGCACATAAAGGATGGCTGGAGGGTAATAATAAAGGATTTTGGTCCTATTATACCCCAAGGATATGATTTCAGTTTGTGTGTATTTACTGGAATGATTACATGACATGGTTGGATGCTTACGCTGATATTTGGTTAATGTTGATGAAGCTCAATGATTTTACTCGGCATCATGTGAAAGCCACAAGTCAATTGTATGTCAACAGTGATACAACAGTGTCTATCTACCAATCTATATATCTGTGAAAACAGAGGCAGTGGGCAGTGATGTGATGTCTCATGAGCTGCCCCAAACAGTGGGGTCGCTGTTTCCCTCCCACATCAATCCAGCAAACAAAGGCAGCACAAACATGAGAAGCTTGGATGTCAGAGTGAGTGAACCCAAGCTGATCCCCCCACCTCCCCACCACCTCGCCCCTTTGTAGAGACAACCCATGGGAGCTTTGGTAAGATTGCCTCTTCATTTAAAGAAGCTGGCTTTTTTTTCAGGGTGTTAATTCATCAACTATGCAGACATTTTCAGACAAAGGCAGGTGGCATATAAATCCTTACTTTGTTGTGAACAAAGAGAAATCTGTGCATTAAAAGGCCAATAAAAAAATTATAAGTGCACACATGTTCACTGTAACAACAAAGGCTATGATGGTCTACAACAGCTTTTTGTGTGAATTGGAAACATGTTTCAATAATTATCAATAGGCCTATATAGAGAATTTTTTTATTTGTCAAAACCAGCTTATTGCATTTTTTTCCCCTATTAATCTGGTTCATATTAAGGTTTGAGTGAACCATTGAGACCAGTGATATGAAATTCCTTGCAGACATTCCAGATGTATTCCATGAACAGGGCAGAAGCAATCCTCTTAAGCCACTGCAACGATATGCAAACAATGCAACAATAAAACTGGTCAAGAATTTTTAAAATAATGCCTCAGAAGTAAAGATGTCTTGACGCATTAACAATGTGGAATATTTCTGCTGCATTTGTGGCAGTGTTACATTTGCATCTCAAAAGTAAAGTATGATTAAAAGGCATACCTGTACTTTGAATGCCTTAGACCTTGTTTAGCAGCCCCATTTTCATTGACATTTCACATTTTTCAGGAAAAAAAAAAGTATTGGAGCATTTTTACACACTTCGTTCTAATTTATAATCATGTTGATGCCATTTGAACCTGAAGTTGTATCTTGAGACTGGAGCCTGCACCCAGGGTGTGAATTTCTTTTATTATTTTCTTGAACTTAGTCAAGTGTAATTTCTAAGATGTTCCCCTTCCACACCTGTGTAATGTGGCAGTGGTGCCGCAAGATCTGCACCTGGTGATCATCTTCCATCTATATGTGTGGGGTTGGACATCTTCTTCCCTTTTTTTTCTTTGTTGTGTTTTATTTTGTTCTGGCTTCTTTCCACATGCCCAAGGCATGCTGGATGGAAAAAAGTGGTGATTCTAATGTCTGTCTACTGTATATAGAAAAAGTTAATTGATTTATTTCCCTTTAAACTACAGCATGAATTACGATTCTCTGTTTTGCTGCAAACATTTGTTGGCAATCCAGTCATAACTGCTTTTAATATGTAGGTTAATCCATATTATCTAGTGAATCGGTTCAACGTTGTTAAAACTGTTTACCGTGAAACAATAGAATATTTTCATAATAAACAAATCTCAGTGACCCATGTAGAGTAGATCACTTTTAGTTCCTCTGTGATGAACTCTAGTTGTTCAACTCTTAGTGAAGCAAATGTGAATCTAATCAGTCATTAATGAAAGTAACTTAAATGAGTCATCTCTAATTCTGTCTAGATCAGCCTTTCTCAAAATGTGGCCCCAGGACCACTAGAGTCTGCGAGCGCCCCCTGGTAGTCCGCAAAGTAAACAATACAACAACTCTAAATTTATTTGAATTAAATGGAAACGGTGTCACATTCAGTTTGCAACACCAAACCCGTCTTATATCCAAATAACTATGGAACAGTGACATAGGACATGGTCACTTAAAAGAAGAAAAATTAAAATAACTGAAATATTTTACAGTAAAAATATTGTAAAAGCTGTATTCTATGTTGTAAACTTATGAATGGTTTATGTTGGCATGATGTCATTGGGCTGTTTAGAGTCAGGTGGTTCGTGAGTTTGTGTTGTATACTGTATTATACACTACACACTACACACTGCGCACTACACACTGCACACAATACACCGCACAATACACTCTGCGCACTACACACTGCACACCGCATACTACACACTACATACTAAATATGTACAGATGGAATCAAAGTGTTTCTGCATTTCTGAGACAATGTCCATGTCACTGTGAGCTGTTCACTTTTATTACTATTCACTTCTTCTGCATAGAAGGGCATTTCTTATAAAAACAACATAGCAAAAATTTAAGACCATGTCATCCTTTTGGATTTTATTCCCACTAAATGTACCGGATGGTGAAAACAGGAAAGAGCAAACAAATGAATTAATAGATAAAGGATAATGAATAACATTAGTAGAGCAGGAGAAGGATGTCTTCTCTACCATTAACACCATAGTTCATAAACCAGTTGTTCAATTTTCTCGACTTGTGCAGTATAAACCCGTGTTTATGATAACCTACATAATTCCTCCTCTTGAATAAGCAATGAGGGTTATTAATGCTGTTTCAGAAGAAAGG
This sequence comes from Kiunga ballochi, assembly GCA_037177335.1. NCBI lineage: Eukaryota > Metazoa > Chordata > Actinopteri > Atheriniformes > Pseudomugilidae > Kiunga > Kiunga ballochi. Next base: position 11,429,132 of record JBAMIG010000003.1, read on the forward strand.
AGAATAAAAATACAAAAGCATCTTAATATGAGAGCGCAGACGTCCAAGCAAAAGCATTCCTCTGCGTATCACTCCCAAATTTTACTGAAAAATAATTCAGACTAATTTTTAAAGTATATACTAGCCTACTAGCCTACATAATACCTAGTAATAATATATGTACATAGGTTAAGAATTAATGTAAAAATCATTTTCAGGACATTATTAAGCTAAATAGCTTGTTTAAAATGACTTTTTTTTATCAGTCCTCTTTTAAACAATAGAAATAAACTACTTTCCTTTTAAGCATTAACAGGCGCCCCAGTCACACAGAGGCAAATATCTTATTTAGGTGTCAGTCAGGCAGCAATTACTGCAGCAATGATATTATATACAGTGATCTTAAAACAAACCATTTCTCAATTCGAGTTCAATCAACCCGCATGTATCCTAAACTTAAAATAGCATCATCGGACCCTTACTGTTTTTCCCGGGGACCCGCGTCGCCTGTAAACCCCGCTTCTTAAACCCTCGCGCCACAAATGGGCGGAGCTACGCGACAGCCAGCAGCAGCGGCTGCAGCCTGCTTTGTGCGCATGCTGTGTATGGTGTAACGGGGTAGGTCTTTATCATTGCATGGGTTGATGTCCAGTAGGAAGAAACTAGATTGTGCAAAGATCGAATAGGCTTTAGATCGAACATATTGACAAACCAGGTGACATCATGAGCAAAGTGCAAGGTGGGATGAAATGCGTGAAATATCTGCTCTTCGTGTTCAACTTCATCTTTTGGGTGAGTCCGCCCCACAGGGGGTTTGTAAGGAAACAGTGTTATGGCTGCTTTATGATTAGACACCCCATCATATAGATCCGTTTTGTTTCCTGGGATGCTTCTTGTTTCGTTGGTCTGTTTTTGTAAGAAAAAAAAAAAGATTTCATGCAGAAAAACCTGTTAGTCAGCTACTCCGCCTCGATCTGGTGTTTACATGTTCAACATCTTGGTTACAGCAGACCGGCTGTGAACAAATACCGTGGTGGTGTTTAGTCACTTAATCAGCAGGAAACCAGAAAGTGAATGTGGGCATCATGCACCTGCTCTGACTGCCCATTCCTTATGTTATCAGAGCAATCAACTGAATACTAATATTATTTTAATTTATTCCATTAAAATCGTTAACACAACCGTTTAAATGTCTGCAAAGTGATTTCATTCCACCTAAAAGGATCCCGCTCGGGTAGACAGTCATTGTGGTTTATGCAGAATGTACTCTGCACATCATGAGCTGCAGTGTTCTGCTACTTTTCCAACACAGATCCCCTCCCATGATTGGCAAAGTGCTGCTACTTTACTTTCCTGCTTCAGGTTTGGGACATTGTTTATAATAGCAAAATTCTATTAAGTAGTTCTTGTAAACGTTATTTATTTATTTTCTCTTTCCGATGAGTAGAAGCACAAAAAGTAAGCATAAAATATGTTTTAAATATAAAATAAGATAATAGATCTGTGCAGATTCCTTTTATTTACTTATTTTATTTATTTTTTTGTTTTGTTTAGGACCTGTTCAACTTGTACCCCAACCTTTAGGTGTATCAGTACCAAATTAATTTGAGTATGCTTTAAATGTAGTTTTTAAAGAACAACTAACAACTGTTAATGTATAATTAAAGATTACATTTTATATTTTGCAAGGGATAATAGCTACAGAGATGTAAAGGCAAAACAGCCTGGGTTTAATCTACTATTTATGCCTCAAGCTCTTGTAGCAGTCAGTGTATACAGATATTTTACTGTTAAATGATATCTGGATTTAAGAGGCTGCATTGACTTATCTGGGCTCTGTGCAATCTTTTGTGTAACCAAAATGACAGCAGCCTCTTTGTGCAGTTCGGGGACTGAAAGCAGAGCTGTTGTGGTCATACCCAAAAGCAGCAATAGACTGCGCTGTCATTTTGAGGTTCAGAGCCAAATGAGTAGCCAATGCCAGTGTGAGTTACATCACCCAGGCGCTGTGAGGCTGGCACAGCCTGCGGCAGAAACTCACCGTGGGAGATGGACTGATGATACTGATTTTCAGATGTGGTCCATGTGGAATCTGCTGCAAACATTTCAGTGATACTTCCCCATCTTTGGAACTAAAAAAGCCCATATAATTAAAAGATTAAAGCTTTTAAATTTAAGATACAATAAAAATACTTCTTTTTTTTTACTTTGTCCACTGTTGTAGGATTTTAGAATAAAATTAGGAAAGTCAACACTAACTACCCTGTATTAAGCTCATACAGTCATGGACACACTCATTTTGCACAACTGTTAAAAACAAACATTGGTATTGAGGTACTTGAATGAATGGAGGAATTTTTTCATCAGATTTTATGGTCATGTTTGGCCAGGAATGATGGTCCTGAACAAAAGAAATACTTGAATTCTACTTTTTTACTTGCTGCTTTAAAAAAGACTATCTTGGGAGCTGCATTAACATTCCTAGCATGAGCTTGTTGTGAATAAACTGAAAAAAAAGCAGGCAATGAACATCACTGCTACTTTATTGACAAGAAAAAGACAAGAACAGCACCTCCAGAATGTCAATTAACTAAAATAATAAAGAAACCAGCATGAGGGGCTGCACCGTGGGAATGTGTGAATGTTTTCTGGACAAAAGCAAAAATGAATGTGTGCATGTTTTCAGAGTGTTTAATGTTAAAACATTATTACTGTTCAGGAGAAGAGCATAATTAAAACAAATACGTTGTGTTTTTAATTGATCAATCCTCAGTTGTCGGGCTTGTTGGTGCTGGCGGTGGGACTGTGGCTCAGGTTTGACCCGAATACGGTGGAACTGCTGACTGGCAATGGCGCCCCGGACACATTCTTCATAGGTATGAAACAAAGTTTACAGGTTTGCATTTTTGTAGAACGTCTGCAGAGCATCAGATATACAGACTTGGATGAATGTTTAACAGACCTCTTAGTGTGTTCGTCACTTCAGAATAAAAGTGCTGTAACCTTTATTTTTATCTTTACTTGGAGATGAGTTAGGCTGGTTCAATGTTTGGTTTTTGTTTGTTTTTGTCCCTTGAGAAATGTTTCCACTCAGAACATTTTAGCTCATGAGGGTTGAGATGGAAGTACTTCTCTGCACATTCACATCTCTGTTTTCAGCTAGTAAAACTTTCCTACTTCAAAAAACTTGGATTAGGTCAGCGTTTTCAGACTGACAGGTACTGACACAATACAGGTAGCTGATTCAACATTAGAGTATCCTGTTGGAAGAGCTGTAATTCTGTCAAATGTTGCATTGAACAGTCATTTAAAACAAAAAGAATAGAAGTACTTTTTTAAATAAAAAAAATCACATAATGTGACTGAGAGTGATTATGTTGGATAATTCATTTATACTGTTGTTTTTTCCTTAAACATAAATGCTAAGTAAATTTACCTACAATGCTAGGTAAATGTTTGTTAGATGCCATGTAACATGCTGCTAATAAGTTTAGCTTTCTTGTAGCCATGACCAATAAATAATATATATATATATATATATTACATTTTATAATATATGAAATAATATAATATAATAATATTAATATTTTTCCAGATTTCTGCACAGCAGTAGAATGGTGTGCCAGTACAAATTTTCATTAGGAGCAGCCAAAAAAGTGTGCATCTTTAATGCAAAGTAAAGACCAGAAACACCATCAGTAATCATGGAGAGCATCAACTTCTCTCATACAACACATAAGAATATAGCCAAATATTTTGGTGTAATGAACTGATTATGTCATTAATCATCATTTAGATTCACTTCATCTAATCAGTTTGCTAGCGAACATTTTAAGAGCTATATGAGACGTCTAATAAATATATTGGTTCAAACAGGTTTCAATGCTTAATTGTCAGTCAGTTTGTCTGTCAGTAATGGCTACATAAAATATCTCTTCCTAAATCTCATCAGACATAAACAGTTTTTACTTATCAACAGGAAGCTCTGTTTCTTTTGCGTAAATATAATGGAAAGTTGCATCATTTTGCAATCTGTTGTCTTTTGAAAACTGAATGAAGCAAAACTCCCACTAAAACACACAGCAGCAGATTATTAAAACATCCAGTACACAAGACAAACAGCCTTCAGTGCTCAGCAATCAATACAATAGGCCCTCTCTTTCTTGTTCTGTGGAGGAGCGGATGATAAGAATGAAGCCTTTTCTTATTAGTCCCGTTTAGACCATGACCTAAAATGGTGATTTCACTTCATCAGTTCCTCGCCGTGCTGCCATGAAACTGGTTCTCTCCCTCGGGACAAGAGTAGCAGATTGGGTGTGTCAGGTGGCAGAACACTATCCTAAAGACTCCTCTATTAACCATTATGAACAAACAAAAAAATAATCTTTTATTTAAAACCTTGTAATAAAAACCAAACAGCATACACCATATACAAGCATTTATTTAATGCAGATATACGGTGACGTAACAGTTATCTGTGTCAAAATTCAAAGCAGTACCAGCTGGTAAGATTATTTTTTCCTCAACGGGTTTTGATTTGAATGGCAAATATTTAAGGACTGAAACTGCCTTTGATCCTAATCACTAGTTTCACATTTTATTTAACCGAACAGGATGTGCAGGATGCAAGTTATGATTCCAATCAGACCAGAAACAATAAAATATGCACTTTAGCTATTATGACAACAATTTTCCATTAAGATATTTTATAGTTTCCTCAGTGTTAAAAGCTAAAATATTATTTTAAGTATCCACGGTGACTGCCAAAAAGATAAAACGATCAAAACAGTCATTTATGATCCAATGTGTGCTATCAAAGTGATGCATCAGTTTATTTTTGAGAATCGTCAAAATATTTTATGGATTTAAAAAATAAATTCTGGAAATTGTTTCCTTGTGTCTAGAGGTTGAAATATACTTTTTCTAAAGGTAAGTGGAGTTTGTGAAAAGTAG
>JBAMIG010000003.1:11434163-11446556 GCA_037177335.1 Kiunga ballochi
ATTCTGGAAATTGTTTCCTTGTGTCTAGAGGTTGAAATATACTTTTTCTAAAGGTAAGTGGAGTTTGTGAAAAGTAGAATTAGATTCAACATTTTTTAATGATTTATGACAGATCTTAAAATATATTTTAAAAAATATATTTCCATATATCTGACATTTAATGTCATAAAGAAAAAAGTACTAAAATAAACAGTAATGCAGCTAATATTCTAAAATCTTTCTTAATCAACCAGCACATCTCTTAAATAAATCTAAGCACAGAAAAAGAGGAATAATTGGTTTGAGAGTTAAAAAACATACAAATGTCTGTTAAATAAAAAGTTATTCATAAAGTTTTAAACAAATACATTTTACTACAAAGGGTAAAAAAAAGTTAAGATGCTAAATTGTTAGGATCTGAAAAAAATCCATCTTACAAAGCATTTCTATTTCATTACAGCCAGCTTGTCCTTGAAATACGCGAATAACCTAATTACAGATAAGGAAGAGCAACATGCTCATAATAGCCAATTGAACAAAGTGGAACACTTTCTCTTGGCAGGCAGGAAGTATAATATTAGTAACAGCTCATGTCTATTTTGTTGTCTTTATGCAATGCTTTGCAGGTCTCACTCACCACGACTTACTGAGTAGGAGGTTGATATCAGCAAGCAACTGGGCATCTTCAAAAACTCTTTTACCTCCACTTACTACTTAAAATGATGGCAGTTCTATATTTGAACTGAGGTGTAAAGTGAACATTTATCCATTTAAATGATCCTGCAGAGGATCAAATATGCCAAACTTCCTGAGCTGAGCCTATCGCTGCCCTGCATTCCATCCCAAGCAAAGCGACTAAACATAGTGATACCATAAGTGGGCAAAAGAGAGGCATTCCCTGTAGATGATTCACTTTCCATTCTGTCACATCTGACTTTACAATATGTAAGCAGCCATCTTGTTTACATAAGAAAACCATGAGATGGTACAGATATTTAGAGGAATTAATGTGTTAGTAACTGACAGGTGTCTGCTAGTTGTCACAAAGAGGAAGAACAGCAGCTAAACAGCAAATGTTATAGTCAGTGACACACTATTGTGCAGCTTGTATCATTTCTTTGTTGACACATTTTATATACAGTGGAACCTTTTCATTATTAACACACTCCCTTTGAAAACTGTGCATCTCAGGCAACTCCTCTCAGGTCAGGAGTCGATTCACAGCGTCTTTACCTCCCCTTTTGTTCAACAGTAGGAAAACAACAGCTTGCATTGTACCCATGTGGATTAATTAAATTGCTGCAGTTGTTGCTGCCTGTGTGTCTGATTGGGCCCTTAGTGCGCACCTCAGGGACCAGCCTGGTGTATAGTTACAGTGTGGAGGACTCAGTTGTGAAAGCTTGGAGTGGGGGAGTATAGAGTAAGATGACGTCACCAGGCTTGAAGGGAGCTGAGATGGTCTGGTTCTGCAGCAATCAAATCCTCTAAAATTTGATTTACTACCTAATGCGACAGATGGTATCGGCATTGCACTGCAGGAACATGCAGGGACAAAGTCTGTGACTGGACACTGTGGAACTCTAGCTGCATCACATGGGTTCTGTTGGATCATGATAAAGTATAGACCCTGCCCATGCCTCACACATCTCATGTGGTCCATATAAGGAAAGGACTTGGAGCTATATTTGTCAGTTCCCAGAAGAGAAAAGATTTGCATGGTTGCATTTATTGAATTGTCAAAACTCACAGTGAAACCAGCATCTTCCTGTGGATTTCAAATTTTCACACATATCCTTTTGAAAGAAGAAATAAACTAGATTACAAGCAGTGCTGGTCATCTTGATGGAAAGCTGTAAAATCCACAGTAAAGGAGTGGGATGATGATCAGACTTTGAGCTGTGAGAGGCAGCTTTGATGTTTTGAGTTACTAAACAATTTTCCACCTACATGTTCCTGCTGCTACTGAAACACAACAAACAATTGTTGTTCTTTTTGTTATTTTTATGTTACATGATTACAGTAAAATGTGAAGGTCGCCACCTTCAGCTGAGTCTGTGAACTGCAGGGACACAATCTGTTTTTTGCACACAAAATGATCTGCCTGCTTGTGTCTCCTCAGCCGTGTACATCCTCCTCGGTGCAGGAGCGTTGATGATGGTTGTTGGGTTCTTTGGATGTTTTGGGGCTGTGCGTGAGTCTCAGTGTCTCCTTGCATCGGTAGGTTCAAGTGCTCAAAAGTGCTGCCGTGTGGCAGGTGACTTTAGCATATCTCGCAGTAAATTTTATATGGTAAAATAAATGTAATTTTTATTAGTTTAAAACTAATAGATGATATTTATAAGGTTTTCAAAAAAAATTAAATGATTGTTCCACTGCTGTGACTAAAACTGTTTGAAATCAAGTCACACAAGATAAAAGAAATTAAAATTAAGTATTGTATACAGGTAAAATAATAGAGGACAGGAAGATACATAACTAAGCAATGATGGTTTGATTGGAAGAGGTGGGGTAAAATAGGTTTGTACTTCCTCCCCACTCCTTTTTGTATAGGTAATTACAATGTTTAGCTGTTGTTTTGCTGTTTATTTGTTAGTTGTATCTGTTTATTTCTATTTATTTTTGTCTACCTATTTATACATATTTATTTTCTAATTGCATGTTTGAAATACATTCTTGAAAAAAATAACAATAGTGGAACTGTGGTCTGCCAATTACATAAAAATGTATAAACTTTGCACTTTTGCATGTAATTATATATTTACTGAACTTCAAAACAAAATCATTTGGATTTTTTGATGCTTAATTTAGCTTTTGGTGGCAGGGCCTTATTAGAAAATCATAAAATACGATCAAACCACTGATGGTAGTTTTTAGAAAAAAACGCTGCTATAATCAGTTCTCTTCCTTTACTCTGCAGTTTTTTGCTTGTCTCCTGATTATCTTTGGAGCTGAGATTACTGCTGGAGTTTTCGGATTCATGAATAAGGAACAGGTAAACATTTTAACACATTTCTTGGTTGATAAATAAATGCCAAAAATGTTATTTTACATGACTTGTTTTTTGTCCTTTTGTTTAATTTGACCATGATCAGATTGCAGAGGAAGTCCAAAAGTTTTATATCAGCTCTGTTGCTGATGATAATACAAATGGCACCGATATCGCACTGATTTACCACCAGACTGTGAGTTCATGTTGTCTTGTGTTCACTAACGTCTCTGGGCTGGTAATCCTTCACCGCACCATCAAAATGACTCATTTTCACTGTCTGTATTCACAGCTAAATTGCTGTGGAGGGTCTTCATCAGAGACAACTCAGGCCCTGTGTGGAGATGCTCCTGAGGGCACCCAGGTAAACCTACCGGCCTGTCGTGACACATCAAGCCCACACTGTGGCACTATAGCACTGATTTGCAATGTGAATGTCTTTAGGACTGTCTGACTGCAATAAATGAATTCTTTGAGGAAAAGCTCCATGTCATTGGCTATATCGGAATCGGCATTGCTGGAGTGGTGGTGAGAATTTACAGGATACTAAGCCTCAACTTGATATATATATATATATATATAGTGACTTGTGTTTCTGGCATGAAGCTGCTCTGTGTTTCATTCAACTTGTACCAAAACATTTGCTTTCAGATCATTGGAATGATCTTCAGTATGGTCCTGTGTTGCGCCATCAGGAACAGCAGAGAGGTTATATAAACGATGAGCTGATTTACATCCCCGCCCCGTCCCAATTACCTTCCAAATAGCAACCAGTACAACCAGTACACGCTCACTCGGCCCTTCTTAATCGATGTATCTGCACTGGAAGGGGAACACCAAAGTTACATTTCAACGGCATTCCTTGTAGTCCAGACTGAAGTGGTGGGAAGGTTCAACACACATTCAACACAATACGCTGGATTGTTGTCTTGACACTGTCCCCTTAACTCCACCAACATCAACATATTTGCTTCTCTGTCCTTCTCCAGAACATATAGCACAACTCTGTGACATTCTTCACTTTTAACATGTTTTTGTTAGACTGCTGGGGCTCCACAGTGCTGCAAAGCTGCACTGCAGCTCCAACGCAGTACATGACTTCTCACACAGGAAAGCTGTGACCGAGGAGTGCCGCTGTTAATATGGACACACATCTGCGGTTAATACTATTTATTCTGTGCATTTTCTTGCTCTTATAGTTCTAATGCCAATCATAAACTGTGTGCTTTAGTGTTTTGAGGACTAGCCTACCTTTGTAAATTTCCATGATGTGCCTATTTAGTATGATTAAGTTGGACAGTCAGACCAACAGCTACTGAACTACTTGTTTGTGATTTAAATATGTACATCACAGCTTGTTCCCTGCCTTTATTATTTTTATGGTAAAGCACAATAGAGGACGTGTAGACATATCAACCCAAAGGGTTAGGAAGGTCTTATGATAAACAGTCTTTTGTAAATTTCCAAACTTATGAGTGGTCAGTAATATTTTGTGCTAAGGGTCTCCTGCACACCTGAACTGCAACAATGAGCTAGCTTACATTTTGTGAGTTTTTGTGGATGTAAATTTTATTGGTGTGCCAATAAGATGTGAATTATAAAGTAGTTTATATCATACTGTTAACCACAATAAAAGTAAATAAATACTGAATGTTTTTTTCTTAATTTTACACTTGTACAGGAATAGCCAGTTCGCTGCCAATCTTTTGTCAGAAAAGAACAAAACGGGGTGGTCCACTGATAAGATGCTGGAGTCTCACACATTACAAAAAGTTTAGAAAAAAAAAAAAGAAACACTACTCTTGGTAACAAGGACTGTGTTCATTCTTTCAGGGATGAGATAATGAATCTTCCAAGTAAAATAAAAGACCATTAGCATGTCTTGACTCCCATTTTCCAAATAATAAGTACTAAAACATGAACACAGTGGGTGGATTTCAAGTTTAATGTACAAAGCCAAAACAAAAGCATAGTAACAGTAATTTCTCACAGTATCAAAAGTTAAGCTCATCTCAGGCCAAAGATGTTTCTTTTCAGACTTAAAATACCAATCTGATCTGATGGAGCACAAACTAGAAATTACATCAAGTTCATTTGCTGTGTAATGAAAATCTACAATATATGAAAATATTTCAAGTGAAGTCAGATTAACATAAATATAACATACATAAAATGATGTCACATTTTGACAATATGATACAAAATATTTAGCAGATCAGTAACAGCAGCGTTTCTATAAACTACGACATTTAAAAACAGTTGGGTGAACCATCTGGTCCCTTGCTATTAAATATATCCATCACACAAACATCTACACCTGATATTACAGGAAATGTGACAATAAAATAGAAACTATGTAAACTGGACCCATGTATGATGAATAAATTGTTAATTCCAATTTTAAAAAACACTGCATTATGAAATTAATGGAAATAGGAAAAATGTTTAAATATTTGCAAGATTTGCTTTGTCTCACATTTAAAAAAAAATTAATTTAAGGTCTATAATTAAATGAGCTCCCCTCCCTCACAGAGGGTAACCAAACAACACTGTTTGAGGATAAACATAGATTAACACTGCGACTCAGAATCCCCAAGCAAACAAAAGGCTTATAACTTTAAAAACAACAAAGTCTAAAGAAGTCATCACAAAAATGTGTAAGTGCAACACAACCATAAAGGTGGTAAAAATAGGTCTTCATATCCTCGAGACCCGACCCAGACGATTTAACCTTTTTCTGTAAACTGATTGTAGCTGCCAGTTGTCCAGACCAAGTCACATGCGCGCTCAGCGAGCGTCGTCAGCCTCACATCGGCAGGAGGCGAAGAGGCGAGTTGTCCAGGATGTATTCACCAACACCAACAAAGTACATGACCTGTGCAATTCCAAACAGCGGTGCAATGACTAGAGCTCGGCAGCCAGCACCTTTCAGGAAAGCAGAGGGCCCCTCCTTCCGCATTATTTTACTGTTAACACAGAGAAGGATCGTTTTATTTACATACACAACATGAGAGGTCGAGTATACAACAATGAGCAACTGTCAAAGAAGCGCCGTCATACCTTACACAATCCACAACTCCGCTGTAGGTCTCCTCATTGGCCCCTTTGTTCAGAGACTGCAGTCTTGTCTTTACCACTAGAGGAATTAAATTTATGAAGAAAAAAAATTTAAACTTTGTCATCAAGTTTTAAGATGCAACATTTTGGATGCAACATCTAAGGAAATGTACCATCACAGGGGTTAACAGCAACCGCAGCTGTAGATCCTGCAACACATCCAGAAAGGAACGCCCAATAGAAGGGTGACGACTCATCCGGATTGGGTTTGCCCAGGCGGTTCAGGTTTGCAAACAATGGGAAGTAAACAATGGAAAAGGGAACATCCCTAAAAAAAAACCAAAATGAACAGATGGAAAATGTCAAATCAACTAAAAACAGATTTACTCACATGTGCTTCTTCATCAGAAAGAAGAGTGTAAATACAAGTGAGCTTTACCTCATGAGTGTAGCGCCTAACCCTCTGTAGAGGCCCTGGATTCCCTGCGTATAGACGAGTTCCTTTGCAATCTGCGTGGCCGACACAGCTTTTGGTGCGGACACCACAGTGCCAGAGTTGTAGGAGCGGGTGAGCACAGTGTTGGTGGCGACTAGCTTTGTGGGAGACATCATGACAGGTTTCTGCTGCTGGGCCGCTACACATGATACATGAGATATGCATTAGACAACGTGTTTGAGTGAACTACAGACACAAATATTTCTATTCTGCTTACCCAGCCTGCCTGCATCCTGGAGCTGAATCTTGAGCATTTCCATGGGGGTAGTGATAATAACCTGGCACATGCCCGCACCGCAACCCGCCAGCATTTCTTTGAACACAGTCAAGCCTTTCCTGTAAACACACCAGTATTGAGTTAAACTACAAACACATACAAGTCCAGAGAATCACATGATGACTGTGCTTACCCATCCTTGGCAAGGTGGTGTCGAAATAAGTCATTGGCAGCCAACTTGATGGCCTTCTCAGGCGTGACTAAGGTCAAATTTACAGCTGCACCTGAGAAGAGAACACAGAGTTAGCACCGAAATCACCATCAGGTTTCATTCAGAACAAGGACAAACATTACCCGTCTCTATTGTTATAACATAAGAATGTGTCAAAATAAAACTATTCTGCACACAGACAAGAAAATATGCTCACTTTTAAGAAGCTTAAGTAAAATGAAGGAGGAGAAAAATGGCAAAAAAACAAATTTTCATATTAAAATGAATAAATGAGAAACAAGCAACACAAGACAGATGGACAGCTGTTGGTAAATTATTCAGTTGAAGATGCAAACATGAAGTCTTGATATGCAAGTAATTGGCTATAAGAGCCATTTAAATGGAGAAAGATCAATCTTTGTGTCTACCAAAAAGCTACAAGTTTGCTAAAAAAGGTTGACATACAAGAATTACGAGATGTTAGTGAAAGGACGAACAATATACGATGAGCAGACTTTGAAAAATCTTACAGACTTGTCTGTGGAGCCATTTTATCAAATATAAACTTAGTCTACCACAGTCATTGGAAGCTCAAAGTCTGAAGAGGACATGTAATAGATATGAAAAGGACATATGAGGACATGTTGACAGAACAGTGAAGACAAATAATTAGTTACTGATAAGTCAAATTATAGAACAAACAGATGGCAAAACATACAATTTGTGCCTACAGCTTTAAAATAGAGCAATATAGTAAGAACCGTTAAATGATTTGCCTTCAGTGTGGCTGCGCCTTATCGGCTAGCCCTCAATATCCCAGGGGGACCCACGTCTGTAATATGAAAAACACAGATGCAAACAACAGCATTCCTCACAAAAGCAGAAACCTTGTCCAATGGTCTGCATTTTTTCTTTGTAGATTTGCAATTATCTTTCACCATCAATAAGCACATTTGATATCAATCAGATGAATCACTTTAAATCCAATGAAATGAAAAATATATATAAAAAAAAAAAGGTTGGACTAATCCATTTAGATCTTTATTTCCTTTTATACCATTTTGATTTTAATTTACCGGTATACGTTTGCTAAAGTCAAAATATGCAAATAATATTTTAACAAAAAATATTCTATGCATTCATAGAAAATATTGACTATATTTAAATGGTCAAGATTAAAAGAACCCACCATGGAAACATTTAATCTCCAGGGAGCTTACCCTACCAACAAACAAATCCTCTTGTTGAACTTGTAATGCTAGCCTACTGCTTCTTAATATGTAGATGTGAATAAATCTTACCTCTGTACATTCCAAAGTATCCCTCTGATCGAACTGTCTTGACAAGGCAGTCCAGCCTATGCAACAACATAGCAGCATGTTAAAAGATATGCAAGTTATAGGAAATAAAAGTAAAAGTGTGCTGTTCAAAGCTTTATGGTAGTGCGTCATGAAACTTAAGGTAATAGTGGTTAGACTAATGAAAACTAAATTGTGGATCTATACATCAAGTCATTGGGATCCACCCTTTATAAAAAAAAAAAAAAAAAAGGCATGAGGCCTTGCTCAGAGAAAAATATGATGGAGGAATAGATGTCACAGTACATCAAGTTAGAAATATCTCTCAGTCTAGATATCTGTGGTGCTCTCATGCATACGTCAGTGTTGAATTAGCAAGAATAGTGCAGGATTACGCATGAACGTAGTAGGTGTAACGCGTGGTGGTGTGTGTGTGTCATCTAAGACAACAGCTTTAAATACTCACATGCTCTTATAGACCTGCTGGCCTTGTCTCTGGTTCTGTAACCTGGTCTTTGCCAAGTCAATGGGGAAAACACAGGTAACCCCAACAATGCCAGCAATACCACCATTTATGAGCTTGGCTGGGAGGCTGAAAGAGAGCGACAGAGGAAATAGTTCTTATAGGAAAACTTTTCCAACATTTAAACAACTTATTTCAGATTCAATAAATGTATAATTTGGAACACCATTTTCTTATTAAAGGCATAAATTAAACAGTAAATGGTACGTTCACCATAAGGCCAAAGTTTAAGATGATCACTGTCGAACAAAATATAAAAAATAAAAAAGGAAGGCCCCAATTGTTTTACATGTTGTTTTTGTTTGCTTGTTTTAAGTTAAATCATTTTAAACAGTAGCATAGCATATTTAAAAAAAATCAGTAGGCTGCTAATAATATAGTTAAATGAATTAAAACTTACCTGATCTGCTGCTGAGACATGATGACTGATCACAAGCGAAGACAGTAGACGTTAGGATAAAGTAATGGAGTGAAGTGCTCTTCCGTCAAGTTAATCAGAGTTCTACAGAGAGTAAAAACACAAGAGGTTATCAAGAACAGTAGGGCAGGTTCTTGAGTAGTGTACTACTGTTAAATGACCTTATCCAACCCACAGCAGAGGCTTTAGTGTTATCGCTAAACGTCAGTCACGAGACAGTGACTTGTCCACTCCCATACTTAACAGTACTACTCATAAGCTTGTACTTGTTCACATACCGGAACACCATATATGGACATAAGAGCCTCCCATTCAATCAAGTGGATCCAAATTAAACAGGGCGTGAACGCGCAAAAACTGTTTTAAACTTTCAATAGATATTTATTAAATGTAAATCGACGTTTCATTCTATCACGAGTAGCTTAATGACGTTTTTCGTCACGTCAGATAAAATTATTTACGAAATAAAAGAAAAAAGTTTCTTCTATTGCAGAGCGAATAGACAAAGTCCGGATGTTAGAAAGCCGATATCTATTTATTTACCACGTCGTCTCTTCCATATAAAATATCTACGGCAGGCTTTGTTGACATGGGAGGATAGAATGAGGCACACATTCATAATATATTGTCCCAAAAGGCGCACAAAAAAAACTAAAAAAAAGAAAAGTCGTTAATAAATAAAAGACACAATTTCGGATTTGTTATTTACACAGTTCAGCAAACAGCTTACCAGATTATCGTATTATTCTTCGTGGCGATTTCTGCACGTTAGTCTGTTCTTCCTCTTTCTGCACGATGAGTTCCGCTGATATATCAGTGAATAGAGTAACTGGAAATTTCCATTGAGTTTTAAAGGAAGGAGGAGGTGCTTCCTCCAGTAGACCCAGCCCAGCGTGTCTTAACCAATCACAATCTAGATAATTTTGGCGGATCAATGACGCTGGACCTTTGTGTGTAGTTCTGTTGGACAATAGATCAGCCAATCGACTTGATCCACCAATCACACAGTAATACAGGGTGCGCGAATAACCTAAATGTCACAGAGCTCATATTTCAAAATGTATGAGAACATTTTACATCATAAATAAGCCTTTACGAAAGGTTTGTCTGTCGAACATGATTAGAGTATAGAGCATGTATGCCTTATTTACAAAAGAAGATTAGGTTAAAAATAATCTTAATTCAATTAAAATGATCATTCAGGTAACTTGTTGGCTCCACCATGGGGTTATTCTATTCTATTCTATTCTATTCTATTCTATTCTATTCTATTCTATTCTATTCTGTTGTAGTTGTTTAAAAATCTTTTTGAAGGTAGCTAAACAAGATGGAGAAAGGTTCAGAAAACATGCAGACATGAAGTGAGGCCCACAGGTAAAAAATTGTATCTTGGTCAGCTGCATTGAGAAGCTTGTGTTTAACTGGATCAGTTGAACAATTATATAACTTTGATGCAGCCAAACTAAGGCTAAAGAAATCTTGCTTTATTTAAATGGATGTTTTCTGTCAAAACTTTTCTTCTTTTTTTTTTTTCCTTTTTTCGAATTGCTGGTTTGGTTTCAATGGAAAATTACAAGCTGGATGCCAAAGAAAGGAGTGTTCATGCGAAAATTTGGGTTGGCACATTCCAGTGCAATTTTAAGAACCTGTTCACTACAAATACAAAAGCCAGTTGTTTTACCATGGGATGTATACATCTTGTCAAGCATTCATTTTTGGATAAGGTGCAGTCAAATAACTATTCTGTTTATGTTCTTCCCACTCATGTCAGACACAAGGACAGATGGACAGATCTGAAAATAGCAGAAGCTTCATTATGAAACAGACCATTTGCATTCATTAGAAACCACACTGAAGCAAACAAAACTAACACAAAATACACAAACTATACTAGGCTGAGAACATCTTAATGGTTAATTAAATTGTAGACCTTCCTGCACTTTTCCAGTGATGCCAACCACTCAATGTGCTTTACACTACATGTCACTGTTACCCATTTACACACACATATCGCGACAGACACGTTGAGGGTACTGTCAACATGTATTCAGGGGAAGCCTTGACTTGATCCACCAACTTTCTGGTTGGCAAATGACCGCTTTTCCACCTGGGCTACAACACCGGCCCATCTTCAAATGATTATGAATACATGCACACAAACACATAAACACCTCCCAATTTTTTTTTTTTTTTATTATTTATTTTGGCTGCTCCCTGCTTTTGACATCTATTTCTTATAAATGCTGTAGAATATGTAAGTGTTTTTATTAAAGCAATGTTTTCATTATCTTTTATCAGCTAGGAAGTCTAAACAGGGGCAGAAGTTGCTAATTGAATTTATTTGCACATTTTTACATGATTAAATAAGATAAATATACCAAAAGGCTATTCTACCTCTGCGATCCCTGGATACGATTAATAAAATAGACAAAACCAACAATTAAATAACAAGATAAAACCTCATATATATTCAAAACACAACAAATATTTTTTAAAAAGTGCATACAAAAAACAAATGTAAGGCATAATGCTAAAATGCCCATGGCTGGTAAATAAAAACTATCAAACATTAAAAATTATGACAATTAGCCATGACTAGAAATTTGTGTTTGTTGCATTTAATTTATGGAAAAATGTTTAGACATTTTTCTCTATTTAAATAACCTAAATAAAAGCAGCAGAGAGTATGGCTACATTCTGTTGGTAAAAGGCTTTAAACATTTAACCTGTATACACCTGCAAGCACATTTGTCTTTTTAAACTGATGGCACGCCAAAATGTTCAATTATGCACATCTTTCCTTGCTGCAAATATTTTTAGAATATCTTCACTCCATCATATACCTCTACGCATGACATAATTATGCTAATCTAATTTTAATAATGAACAAATAATGAGAAAGCCAAATTGTCTTACTAGTCACCCATTAAGGTTTGGAAAAATTTCATACAGCCAAAAATGTTAATTTCACTGGTGCTTATGGGACCACAATAGGAAAGGACCAAACCTTTTAATAATGACAACAGGACAAGCAGAATTTATGAGCTGGTTAAGAGAATAAATAAAACTAAAATACACCAGCCTGCTTGCAGCGTAAAAAAATATTATATTTCAACCTGTTTGTGGTGAATCTACCGAGAAGACAACTTTCTAGCATTAAAGTCCAACTGCTACCGGGGATGAAAAGAAAAAATAAACTTTTTTCAAG
>JBAMIG010000003.1:11447206-11460652 GCA_037177335.1 Kiunga ballochi
GCACGCGCATTTCTCACATGCACGCGCAAAGGTGTCATATAATACTACTCTTGACATTTAAGTCTACCAGAGCAGCAAATGCAACAAATACAAGATGAAAATCTCGCAATATATGGAGACTGGTTATATTGTAACATGATGAAAAAATAATGTCACGGCAACTCATGCTATACTATCAAACATTGTCCCTCTGTGGGGGACTGAGCTGTCTTCCAAAATTCATCTTGTGACCAAGATTTATTCTGCTTAGGAAGACACATGCTCAGTGTTAACAAAGTCACACATTAAGCTTAGTCAATTGATTGCATACTGCATGGCAAAATTTTCCAGTTCCATCATCCCTGATCATCTGGTTTAGGAGAAGAGTTGTGTCAACAATCATGTGCTCTCTAGTAGAAATTCCCAGGCAAATGCATATCAGGCAGTGACATTGAGGAGTAACACTGAGTTTGTTGGATCATAAAACAGACAGTCAATTACAGGATGTGATTAAGTCAAGCACAGCTTAGTCAGACTGCTATTTAGAGGCTTCAGCTTTAATGGGGTTATATTCTGAGAAACTGTCAGAGTAAACAAACAAAGTCAGTGAGTCAGACTCCAAGCAGTGAATGGAATAATAGCTACTGATGCTAACAAATATGGATCAACACCCTTTGCAAACTGTCAAGCCCAGACATGTTGTACAGTACATAAAAAAAAAACAAGAAAAAGGGGAATTTGGGAAAGATCAACAGATGAATCAAAATAGTGTCATGTAGTTGTTCAGGCCAGGGTAAGGGTAGACACTTGTAACTGGTTTGGTACACTTAGCTCGATCTCTGCTGGCCCTATGTGTGCAGTCAATGCTGTCTGTTCTACAGGCACCACAGTGGCAGCTGAGAGCCACGGGATAGGTATGGGTAGGGTTGGAGTTAAAGGGACAGCCGGGCAGGATGGCAGTGCGGTATTCCACCTTATCATAAGTGCAGCGTCGTTGGATAAGGAAGCGTGAGCGCAGGCTATCCTTCAAGTTACTGTCCTGTAGGACACACAAACACAATGAATCATATGTGAGCTTGTTGTTATTTTTATTCATTTGTTCAGTTAAAGTAAAAGTGTGCCATAACTAATATTTTACTCTTAGGAAAATGAGTCTGTTTACTGTAATTCATGTTTCAGCTTGTGAGAACCTAACCGGTTTTATGCTTTAGTATTGCAATAGATGAGTGTAGTGTCATTTGTGTGTATGTATGTGTATGTATGTTTGTGTACAAATGAAACTATTACATCCTTGTCTACTTGTAAAAGAGAAATGAAAATAGTCGTTCTTCATTGGTTTTCATCATCATTCTCCATTACATTGTTGGGTTTTGCACCTTTGCCATCCACTCTGAAAGGTTACCGAATATTACTTTGAAATCTACTTGGATTCATTGTTTCTTTCACAATGCAGCAAAAAGCCTCTGCTGTATTTCACATGTGACAAGACAAAAAACAACCTTTTTCTTTTATTCCATTACAGAAAAAGACAAACACACCCTTGAGTAGCAAAATCCCATGCAGATAGTGGTGTTGATTGCCACACAGTAGTCACATTCTGGCTTCTCCACATACAGGGTGAAGTCGGTGGGTAGGCACATGGGAACGGCTGGACAAAACAGCATAAAAAGCAGCCATCTGCTGAATGTGGCCGTATTCATCTTAAATGATAATTATTAGTTTTTGGTCCTGAAAAGAGGTTAAAGTAAATGCACAAACAACAATATTAAAAGCAGAATGTTTGTTTTTTTGTATATATATATATATATATATATTAATCTCAGTGTAGGTTTTACCTGCTTAAGGCTCTGGCGATGCGCTGAATCTGAACGGCCCTGCTGAACAGCACATATTATATATCCCGCCTTAATCCCAGCCATTATCTTTCATCTGTGATGAAAGAAACCTACTGAACAGCCATTAAGAAGATGACATGAAAAAAATATTTGCCTGATGATATAGCTCATTCTCTAACCATGTAATTGTGCACAAAGTAGTCTTAACCAGTGTCCACAAAATGTGACTATTTTATTTATGCATGAACAAACAAACAGAAATAAACCTGAACGAAGTTTTTTTTTTCTGTTTGGGAACAAACCAATCTGTTCTCATTTCTCAGTAAAAATTAACAAAAACTTCTTACTATACACAAATGCTCATCTATTTCTGTGTATTCAACAGATCTTTGGTCTGGTGTGGGTTAAAGATTTCCACTAAAGTCAGCAGAAGGTGAGCAATAAGAAACAATGAGGAACAGATCATATTTGTACTGTAAAAAAAGACCAGAGCAGCTTTATCTAATATGATGTTACAGTAGTTAACTGATAATAAAAACTGCATCAGTATCAGTTTTGGCTTTCCAGCAGTGTTCCTGCGTATCACAAACTACTAACTTTGACAACGGGTGTGTTCTCTGCCTTTTATTACCAGTCTGCAAGTGGTGTCTTATCAACTCTTTTGTTTAATGATTGTCCAGCAAAGTCTCCTGAACATATAGAAGGGTAATATTAAAGCCTGTTATTGTTTTGAATGTTGCTGGTTTATCTGTTCTTCCCTGCAATTTATTTTAGTTGGCAAGCACAAATATGTTTTACCACAAAATGAGGTAATTAATGTGTAAAAAAGGAGTGCAGGGGTTATTGTCTTTTACCAGATAGGATCATTATCTAATAATACTAAACTTTTTGGTGCACAAGACTTTTCACCCTTCATCAGTAATTTGTAATATTGTCATCCATTAAAACGCAGAAAAACTGAACAGTGCAGTAAAAAAAAGTTACCTGGGTCCGTTCTCACCTTTTTAAACATTAACGGTACATTTCATTTTTCATTAACTTTTTCAAACGTCTGTAACTTAGAATTACATCAATGACTCAACCATAAAGTTTTACTCTGCAAATACCTAATATATGTGCTGATGCAAAAGTTCAGAGAGAAGCCTTAACCATTATCATTTACTCTTTTAGATTGTGTTTGTGCTTTATATTTATTCTTTTTCCTGCTATGTGTCTATTTAGGTTTTGAGGGACTTGCTTTATTGCATAATTCTGAAAAAATGAACGATGATAAGGACGCTAAAAATAAAACAGTTATCACATGATGCGACAGTAAAAGTAAAGACCTAGCCCTACAAATGTAACCAGCCTTCCTCCTTTAAATTCCCGAAATAACCAAAACATACTGAGTTACTTAGAGTTATCTTTATTATATATACAAAGCACTTCATTTCATTGTAAAAATACTATTAAATTATCACAGTTATTTAAAAAACAAAGTATAATCAGCACAACAGGGTACTCCTTTTTTCTTTTATTTAGATGATGACAGCTTTAGTGCCTTGTGTCCTTGACGGATCATTAACTAAAGTGAAGTAATCTTTATCGCCTGCTGAAAATATCAGAGCCTGCAAAACCACTTTCCACTGGTCTCAAAACATCTCACTGGGAGTTGAGGTGGAAAACCTGGAATCAGAGGAGGACTAAAACCTGAAAATCTCTGGACTTATTTAAGTATCAAAACTTTAAACTTTGACTTTTTATCACGTGAATTTGAATGTATTTTATCTTTACAATCCAAACTTTCCTTTTTATCTCTGATTTGTTTTAACTCGATAAAGCATGTTGATATCTGGACAAAGGGCACATATTTAATTTTCCAAGATTGCAGGATATATCCACTGAACCGAAGAATTCACAGTGTTAAAGAAGCTCTTTCACCCTTTTTTAAGCAACGATGGCCGGTACAGGGGGCCAAGTAGCTACTTTCTCTGTCTGGGATTATGTGGTGTTTGCTGGAATCATATTGGGGGCATCTGGCATTGGCCTTTTTCAAGCCCTCCGAAGTCGCAAGGAGACTAACAGCGCAGAGTTTTTGTTAGGGGGACGACAAATGACAGCTGTGCCTGTTGCCATGTCCCTCACAGCCAGCTTTATGTCTGGCATCACTGTCATTGGCACGCCTGCGGAGGCTTACCGCTTTGGTACTGCTTTTTGGCTCTTTGGCTTTGCTTACACCATCATGTCTGCCATCACCGCTGAAATATTCGTCCCACTTTTCTACCGACTGAACATCACCAGTGCCTATGAGGTAAGAACACACAGCAGACGGTTGATTGTTAGACTATAGGCAGAGGGAAATACCGACAAATGCAGCTGGGAGTAACCTCATCTGTAAAGATCAATGAAACATTTATGCTTCCTGGATTGTCTGCAAAAACCAGACTAAGACATAACATAGATAAGGATTCATTCTGTTGTGAAGTTACTTTGCAAACACAGGAAGTATTTCTTTCTAAATTTATCTGGAAGTTTGTCATAGCAATAAAAATATTTAAAAAGACAGTATGTGAACAATCTTGCTGGTGGGTTAAATTATAGGGACATCTGATTCCCCAGCTCTTCTTTTCATTTCAAGTACCTGGAGATGCGCTTCAGCCGACCCATTCGACTGATTGGAACATCAATGTACATTGTACAGACGGTAACACAAGAATACTTTCTTTTTCAAAAATGAGGAGAGAAAAATAAAACAGATTTTTGATTTTTGTAATAATAAAAAGAAGGAAAAAAATAGAAAAGCTAGAACTAGCCTCTGTGATGAAACAGTAAATGTTATTTAATAAACGCCATCTGGTCTTGTTGACTTTATGTAAACCTGATTTAGCATTAAATAACAGGTGTATGGAACTATTAATGTGAAGCATGTGCTTGTTGTGTTTCCACTTAATTAACTAATGGTGATATGTTTTCTCAGGCTCTGTACACAGGTTTAGTCATATATGCTCCAGCTCTTGCTCTAAACCAAAGTAAGTACAAAGAAACAAACAAAACAAACAAAAAAGAATTAAGGTAATAATGTAAAAATAATTAGGCTACGTAATAATTAGGTAATACGTATAATTATAATAAATATTGGAAATGTAAGTTTCTGTTAAATCATCTTCTCACTGACACATTTGTCCTCTATTCATACACTCAGTATTAGACAAATGCAATATGTTCAGCAAGCTACAAAAAATGTGCTTTTACCGAGATTTTTCCTCATTTTTTAGTCACTGGGCTGGATCTTTGGGGAGTGTTGGTGGCTACAGGAGCAGTGTGCATCCTCTACTGTACTTTGGTTTGTAATGTCTCATTTTTACGTGGATTAAACTGCCTGTAAATCACCAAATCCATTTAAGAGTGCACTTAATACAAAAATGTTGTAGTTAAAGAATATAATGTGAAAGTAAATGAAGTGATCCTCATTACGATAATAATTCTTTACCATCATCATTGTTACATTGGCTCCAACAAGACTCTACTATAGTACCAGCAATATTAAACTCAATGATTTTGTTTGATTGTTTTGTTAGGGGGGTCTGAAAGCAGTTATATGGACTGATGTGCTGCAAATGGTGATCATGCTAGCAGGTTTTGTAGCAGTTATAGCAAGAGGAGCTGTCCTACAAGGAGGTCTGACAAAGATTTGGGAAGATGCTAGGCAAGGAGGCCGTCTGGATGCTTTTGAGTAAGTACACATGAAGCCCTCAAAGGATGTTGGATTAAGTTTTAACTAGAGTGCTGCACCAGATAAGAAAAGCTCCTCGTCTCTGATTCAGAAAAAAATAATTAACTTCACCTTGGTTTACAACCAATGGACAAACATCCAATGCGAGAATTTCCTGTTTTTCTTAAACACTCATATGAATAAATAATCTCTATTGGTGACTGCACCATTTACACATCAGTTGCCCGGTTTAACTCTAAAACATTCGCATATATTCAATCAAATTAAAATACATTCATTTGTCACAAGTTGCATTTTAACATTTGAGACTAATTAAACTATAATAAGGTATATTTTATTTTCTGGTATTACAGTATCAGAAAAGAAGTACTAAAAATGGCACAAAGATAAAATATCAGGCAAAGCTAATACTTCCTGTTCTGTTAAGATAATGTGTATGCACTCATAATGCTGACATCCTCAGGAAAATGTGTAACTTTTATCAATAATGAACAACCAGGCCAATAAATACAAGCTAAAAAAACAATGTGTTATAAAAACTAATGATATGAGTCCTGATAACTGTTTATTCATATGCTTAGACTTGTATTTACTTCTAAATTGTGTAAAGGAGACAACATACGATGCCCAGAAATGCTAAACAGCTTCATCACATTTGCTCTCTGATTGATGAGCTTAATAATTCTCAGAAAGCAAGTTTTGTTTGCTTGAGATTTATTTACTGAGGCTTTATTTGGTGCACACACATATTTTTCTCTATGAATTAGAGAATTAGGTATTGTTGCTTATCTAAGGCCATGTGGACTAATGCATGTTTGAGCTATTTTCCTGGAGACCATTTCCAGGGCATCCCAAGACTCCAGAACTGCTTCTATGAGACCAGTAGCATAAAAGACGCACACCATGTCGACACTTTAGACGTCACAAGGCTGCAGTGGAGCTTGAGCCTCAGCTGAGACTCACGGCTCACAACCGGGATAAATGCTGTAATCTGATTACTTGATTAGCTGAATGAAAATCACAACATTCTGTTCAACCCACGCGCTGGGCGTTAAGCTGGCTTTATACTTTTAGACGTCACAGTTGTGTTACCACAGTGGACCATAGTATCTTTATATTTTTCCTGGAACAGTACATCTGCTAAAGTCCCCAGAATGATTCTGGTCAAACTTGTTTGACAAAAACCCTTCTCTGGAGACTCTGTAGGAATTCATATGATGAATTTTTTCTCTGTATTCTCCCCCAATATGTTTCCCCTCCACCCAAAGAAACACGTAATTTAGTTACATAGTTAGAGGGATGACACTAGGTTTTATTTATTCATTTAGTCAGTCAGTCTTACCAAAATAAACACTTGGGTACATTTGAACTTCCTGACTTTTAATGAGGATGCAATCAAGGTACTAATCTTCTTATATGAATGTAGGTGGTTTTAAACTATAAATAAGACCCAGAGTAAAAAAAATAAAAATAAAAAACAGGCTTTAGGAGGCTCCTTTGTCACTGGAATATAGTCGATAAAAGAAACAAATCAACAAAGCTGTTAAAAATAGTTTCTTTAGGCTTAATATGATTTGTAAGTTTGAGCTATTTGATTTCCAAGGTCATCATTTCTGTTACCTTCAAAAAGTTATAAAAACTGCTGTCACATCTAAACTAGACTACAGCCTTATACTCTGTATGTTGGTGTAAAGCCAAGCTCTGACAACTACAGCTGTTTAGCAATGCTGCAGCTAAGTTGTGGACACGTCAGTGCTTGCATGCCTTCACTGCTTTGTACATTTAAAGAATGTCTTTAAGCTTCTACTATTGAATTAAGAGATTATTAACAAGTTAGCATCGTTGTGCTATTTAGAGCTAACTCACTGAAAAAACATACTAACAAAAAGACTCCCCTTTCACTCTTTCCTTGCTGTTGACTTTTTTTTTTTTACAGCTTTGACCCAGATCCTCTAAAGCGACATACCTTCTGGGCTATTGTCATCGGTGGTAGCATAATGTGGGTTTCTATTTATTCAATCAACCAGTCTCAGGTGCAGCGCTACATCTCCTGCAAAACCTTGGGACACGCCAAGATGTGAGCATTCCTGTGATGAAATGCACACAGTCTGTTTCAGGTCAGAGTTTTGTTTCATGTGCTGACAAGTCTTTACTCTCTCAGGTCTTTGTATGTGAACATGGTTGGTTTGTGGCTAACGGTGAGTCTGGCCATGTTTTCTGGCCTCACCATGTTCTCTATTTACAAGAACTGTGACCCACTTTCAAATGGCGATATAAGTTCACCTGACCAGGTAAATTAAAGTGCAATTTCATCCTAACTTGACACATCCACAGCGTTCAGTTATGTAATAAATGTTATATTTAATCACAACTATGTGTTTTTTTGTTTGTAAATCAGCTTCTGCCTTACCTTGTGATGGATATTCTGTCCAGCTACCCTGGAATCCCAGGCCTGTTCGTGGCTGCGGCATACAGTGGTACCCTAAGGTAAAAATTTGGACCAAAAGCTTAAAAAAAAAGAAATCAGTTAAGATTCGTACAATAATATAAAAATAATTTTACTAGTTGGACTAATATTCTGAGGAAAAAATAAACAATCAATGCCAGTCTTCTTTTGTTCATTGAGAAATGAACATGCCGATGCAAGAAACTTGTTACCCGAGACAAATCTTTTCTGCAATCCAATCTGTCATTTAAATCCGTTTATTATTTATATACATTTATTTTATGTACTTTTTTTTAGTAATTACAAACTTAATGTTGCACTTTTTCAGCACTGTGTCTTCCAGTATTAATGCCCTCGTTGCTGTTACTGTGGAAGACTTTATTTTCCCGATCTGCAAAAACTTCACAGACAGACAAGTTACCTGGATGAATATGGGCCTGAGTAAGTTCTGTAAACCTCTCCCATATTATGTTTGTGTGTGAGAAAAAAATGCATGAGGAATTTATAGAATACTAAAAACAAACAAACGAACAAAAACATGTACCATTCTCTTTAATCTAGTAATCATTTCTGGTAAGCAATGTGTTGTGAGTTTACAATCCATTGTTATCAAAAACAAAGCAATGACCTGAAGATAAACAGCTTCTATAAGACACGAGTAGATGCTGAAGAAGCATTATCTTATCTTATCTTTATCTTGTTATTCTTTGCAGGAAATAAAGGCTTAAAAAATTCACTTGGAAGTCAAAACATAACTGCATGAATAACACAGAATTTACACGAAACAAGGAATATTTTTTCAGTTTAATCTCAAAATGTAATCACGTTATTGCATATTTGAAACGTCACAGGAAACAGTTTACATTATATAACATTTTTCTTATCAAATAAATTTACTGAAGAAGACCTGATCTGGAGTGTGCTGGTTCTTCAAACTGTTTTTTGTGCTCTTAAGATCACAAGCAAAGAACTTTCTGAATGATGAATCCTGAAACAAAAATACTTCACAAATACCTTCATGCAATAAACACACCTACAATAAAGACTTATGAACTTTTTTAAAATAATAAATGAGAATAAAAAAATTAATCTTTAAATTACTTCTCATAATTTCAACTCTAAGGACTTGATCCCAGAGAAAACTCTTTGCTATTGTTGCTGAAATGTGCAAATATTTTCTCTGCACAATTTTAATTGCTCCAACTTTCAGGTGTGTTCTTTGGAGCCCTATGTATTGGAATGGCAGGAGTGGCTTCGCTGATGGGAAGCGTTCTGCAGGTAATGCTTTAGCAGTTTTTTCTTGCTCCATGGCACCACCAAGTGCTAAATATTAACAAGTACAAACCTTCTGACAAGTTTATATTTCCAGGCTGCTCTGTCCATATTTGGTATGATCAGCGGGCCTCTCCTCGGTCTCTATTTATTAGGAATGCTTTTCCGTACAACCAATTCTATAGTGAGTATATATTTAATAAATTATTCTCTAGCAAAAAAGCTCTAAAAGAGAAAAAATGCAACATCCAGAATTAGTTAACTATGAACTTTTTTACTTTTACAGGGAGGATTTGTGGGAATGATCATCGGTCTAGTGTTGACTCTGTGGGTGGGGATTGGAGGCCAAATATACCCCCCAACAGATGCCAAAACAAATCCTCTTCCAGTCACCACTGCAGGCTGCAATAACACAATAGACCAGAATTACACAACAGTAACTCCATGGACCACTCCAGTGACTCTAGCACCGGAGTGAGTCATTTTACATCTAATAAAGCTCTTTCTGCTGTTGCACATGTGAGAAAGGAAGACAGCTAATAGAAAAAAAAATCATGTTTAGTTGAGCTTAAATCTTTAATGGTAATTCAAAGCCTTTTTCTTCCAAGCTAAAAAAAAAAAGACTGACCAGAAACCAAAAAGCTGGGAAAAAACCCACAGTGCATTTGGAGAGATACCATGATTTAAACATAACTTTAATCTACAGTAGAGTAATAACCTTTTCATTCACTAAACATCCATTTTGTTTTTGTGTCAGTGTCCGGCCCCCTATAGCAGACTCCTGGTACTCCCTGTCTTACGTTTACTTCTCTCTTTTGGGCATGTTAACCACAATGGTGTCTGGCTTATTGGTGAGCGTTGTCACAGGTCAGTTATCACTCCCTGATATAGCCTTCTCTACCAAAGAATGGAAAAAGAAAAACACAACCTTGCTTGAGCGACAGTGAAACAACAATGGAAATGTTTTACAGGTGGATGCAAGCAAAAGAAACTGAACTCTGATCTGTTTGTGCGGAAAAGAGATTTGGTATGCTTCAGCGGCTGCAGTAACTCAGTGGTAAGTGCTGATCCTGTTAGTTAGGGGAATACTAAAGAAAGGAAGGACATACCGGTGTTCTTTTGTAATGTTACAAATGGAATACCATGTTGTTTCCTCGCTGCAGGTCTCAGACGGCACAGAAAAGGATGCAACAGAGCTTCACATGGGAATTGACAACTCAGCACTTACAGACTTTGATGTGATGAGCAAAGAACTTGAAAAAAGCACAAAACTTTAATGCTGCTGGGTCCTTCAACTTCCATTCTTTGAGTACATAAAAAAGTCATAGTGTCTTCATTATGGGTGTTTGCTTCTCTCTTGGTAATTATTATAAAATGATTCGAATATTTCTTTTCTTTTACATTTAGAAAGAAGTTTAAAGTTTTTACAGTTTGTGATAAAGCTTGAAATCCAAGAACAGAACTTAATATAAAAAATAAACAAGTCACCACATCTTTATGTGTACAGACTAAGCTGCACCCACTCCCTGTTGGAAATTAGTGGCAGCATCGTCTTGGTTTATTAAATTTATTCCTGTTTGTAATGAAACACTTATTTATTTTCTCAGGATCGTGGAGAATCGGGCACAGAGAAAAGAAACACACTTAAACTGAGTATGTTGAAATACAGCGTCTTTATTCCACACATAACACAGCTCCAAGCAACAATCTCAAGTGGTGAAGCATATAGTTACAATCTCACAAGACAGATCAGCTCGATGGGTTGGAGAGCCAACAACCCTGGCAGAGTAATGCTTATCACCAAGCTGGGCGTTCGTACGCAACCCGCAGCAGACTCTGCCAGAACGCCTTGCCTCTGCTAATTTATAACAAGCCAGTGTGTGCGCGAGAAGGCGGGGCGGCCAGCCCCGTACACACACAGCGTTGACATCCCTCAGCTAAGCAAATGCATCTGGGTCTTCTCAGAGATTCTCGTGTGACTCCAGCGTGTGAACATCCCCTTATTTTCCAAACAGGGAGTTTCAGGGAGTGAACATTGAACATTCCAGCACAAATCAGAATCAGAATCAGAAACACAAGCAAGGTGAAAAGTAAAAAGTACAGATGGGTTCAAAAACAGCACACACACAGCATTGCTGAAATCTACATCAAGATCTATTTACTACCTGAACATTGTTCATTTCAGGCTGACATAAGTTTTACATTGTTATATAAACAATGTGTAAGAAAAGGACTGTTTTGAAGGAGCAATGTTTTTCTTTTTGGTTTATTGTCTTGCTATTTATTCTGAAATTGAGCATTTTTATATAAACTTGCATCAATTTAACACAAACAGGTGTCAAACATTGAGTTTATTTAACAAATCAAGTTTGAAAACAGGTCTCCACAACCTTACAGTCCTATCTGAAAATATCTATAGATAAAGAGAGAATACAGGAACTAGGAAGCAAAAATGTGAATAAATAAAGGAAATGTCTGTAAAATGTTTTTAACTGACAGAAAGGGAGCAATCAAACTTTAATGCTGATTACAACCATTTAAACTAATCCTTGCTTACAAATGAGAAGTTGACTAGAAATAAATCATTTAGAACAACTACATAATGAATACAAAAAGTGTTTCAAATAACTCACTGTTATCTTAATACTGGCTTTCTTAAAAATACACTAAATAGGCCTATTGCTATGGGTTAGCATTAGCTACATTGCTAATATGCCCAGTGTGTGTTATACACATCTTAAATTTACATTTCAATTCCCTTCTCATGGTTTAATAACTATGAATACAAACTTTGCTATCCTGGCTTGCTGCCTACGGGTGCTTTTTGCCAGCAGCACAGATGGAAACTCTGCATTTCACTACTACAACTCCATCACCCGTCTTAAACCTGACCCTAGAAAACACAAAAACATCTTCATCACATTCTATTGTATTGTAACTGCTGTCTCAAACTGGACTCAAAACACCAGCACAGAAGCAGATGGTGGAAAAATGATCAGCACAGCTGTCACCAAAAGCTTTCGTTCACATCAGGGCTCTCAGGGAGCTACTATCCAGACATTTCACTAATACAGCCCTGCAGACCACAGCACAGGCCACTCCAATTCCCTCATACACCATGCTAACACCTGTAATCCAAACCACAAGTTATATTAATATACCTGAAAGGTCAATAACAGGCATTATGAGTAATGTAAGTTTTTTTGTATGGATCCATCAGACGTGTAAAAGATTAATACTTTCTATCTGTGCCTCCAGATGAGCGTCTTAATGTGTATGACAAGAATATGACAATTATTCAAAGTGCTGTGCTTGTACTATTTGTCATGGCATTGCTTATTGTCATGTTTCACAAACACAAGCTAAATCCAGTACCTATACTGATCCTTCATCATACAGACACACAGGTAAGTTTAGTTAACTTCCATCACATTATGAATGAAAACCACTTCATTTACTTTCAGCAGATAAAAGGAATACTGACAACATTTCAATATGTGGAAGTATGGTAGACGAAGACACGTTTGTTATTTCTGGAGGGCTTTAAGATGGTCATCCTGTGAAAATGTACCAGTTCCCGCAGACCAGTCTCAATTTAATCTTGAGTTCATTAATGTGGCATTTTTGTTCCTTCAGTTCACAGTGCCTTCACAAAAACATGAAAAAAAGGTTTTCTTCACAATTGCTGTAATTTTAAGACTGAAAATAATTTTTTGTAGAATAAATCTTTCACAAGAAAATTGTGGCTATACTGGGAAGACTAGAACGGCATTAAATTCAAGCTAAAACAATACTGTTTATTTGAAATTTGCCTTTATTTTTGTTATAATTGTGAACAGGAAGATACATTAAGATAGTCCAACAGAACTATATGTTAAACAATGTGAACAATCTGGACAATTAATTTAACTTCATGTAAACACATGTAAAAATACTTTTTTCTAAAATATAACAACAAACTGATAAAGCTTAAAAGGGATAGGTGACTGTTTTCACTTCAAGTTCACATGAAAAAGCTAACTTGCTAAAACGGTAAAGTTGAAAGCTGAATCCTCATATTGCTGAAAATTGCATATCTGACCCGTACTAATGAACAATTGCAAGAACATTTGAAGAAGGTTTTATTTTCCTCCATATCAGAAACTATCTATATCATAGCCCATCACCTTTTAAATGAACATTAGTAAATAAACAATAAACAA
>JBAMIG010000003.1:11460752-11482388 GCA_037177335.1 Kiunga ballochi
TTTCCTCCATATCAGAAACTATCTATATCATAGCCCATCACCTTTTAAATGAACATTAGTAAATAAACAATAAACAACTTTCAAACGCTATTGATAGCACAGTTTGTCTAACTTGCACAGCGATAATTACGCAAAGATGTTCTCATTGGTCTTTTTCTTTTTCTTGTCACAGCCACTAACAGCAGTCCAACCAGCATCTCTCATTCTTTTAATTGCAGCCATCTTTAATGAGCTTCCAGGTGATTGAAGAGTGACAGGACTCTGGAGCTGAAAAAAAAACACCACGCAACCCACAAACAAATAAAAAAAAATCCCACAAACAAACAAATATGACACAAAAAAGACCAAACAATGTTTCATATGTGCAGATACATTTCACACATTAATGAACTACTGTGGTTATTTTACCTTTCTGAACATGTTGACTTTACACGGTGGAGCACTTGGGGTTGGAACATTTGCTAAAGTCTGTCAAAACAAGAAAACATAATTAAAGAAATATTTCTATTTTAAAAATATTGTACACTTAATTTCCAATACCCTCTGAGAATTCTCCTAAATGTTTGACACGTACAACATAAACTCAACAAATTATCTGGACTCACCAAGAGATCGAGATGATCTGAGCTGTCAGACATGGGGTCAAGCTCAAAGTTTTTTCCCAAACTTGCTGCCTTTTTATCAGTGGGGGGTGTCCTAATTCTGTAGGACTATATAGAAACTAAAGGTTGATATTAAAATGTTTTAATGTGTTTTAGAAAATACCACAAAGAAGCTAAATATTACCTTCATCTTTGACGTCCCACTGAACCAGCTAGAGTTTCTTCCTGGGGTTTTCAGGTTTTCATTGAAAATCTGCTATGATTTAAAATTTAATGCAAGTTAGAATCATTTAAAATGGTACAGAAACCACGAAGCAAATAAAGGTGTACTCATGACTTTAATCATCTTTATAGGTAGTTATTGTGACTATGCATGTTATCTATGCTGACCAGTTTGCTGACATTACCTGCTTGCTTCTTGCTTGTGATGACTGGGCATTTTTTAATGTGGACACTTCTTTTGTCAAATTATTTAGCTGTGTCTGCAGGTTTTCCTGAAAAGTGTTTTTCACAATAAAGAGTCAATAGAAATCTGTTCCAGTAGAGGCCAAAAGCAAATTAAAGTTGTCAAACTAAGACACACCTTTTCAGCAGCTTCTGCCTTTAACTTCGTTTTCAGCTCAGCAGATTCAGTTTTCTGTTTCAACAGCTCCACTTCCTGATGCAGACAACATAGAGAGTAAATGTTAGACTTGCTTGTTCTTTATTTATTCCCTAATTATTAGTATTTTTGACATACCACTGATTTTCCATGGGCAACTGCCTCCACCTCTTTCTTCTTATTTTCAGCATCTTTCTCTTCAACCATTCTCTCATACTGACTCTAGCAATGACAACTTAATTTTGTTTATATGCAACGATTTAATTTTGATCAGCAAAGACTACTTTGTGATGACTTACCTTATGTTTTTCCATCAATGCCACCATATCTGCTATCTTATGCTGACATTTAAGCTCTGTCTCTTCCTTATCCTTAATGGCCTCTGCTGCTGTAATTCTGAGCGTTTGTGCCTGCATCAGAAAATTGTTTTTTTCAATAAGTGAAAGTAAGGCAGTTGAAAAAGTTATAACACTAACCTCATTCTCAAGCTCTGCTGCAAAGGCTGACTTTGACTGTAAAGCCTTAAGCATTTTCTGATGATCTATATCATTACTTTTTTTAAGGGTCTTAGATTCTTCTTGAAGATTGTTAATCTGAAACATCGACACAGCGCAGATATGATAAAGGTTAATAATTCAAAGCTTATTTATTTAACATTGACACTGTGCAGTGCAGAACTTAGAACTAGTACATTCCCATACCATCATCTCAAGTTCACTGGATTTTGCGTTCTCCTTTTCTATTTTCTTTTTCAGTAGTTTATTCTGGAAAAAATTAAACAAAGTTGCCTCTTGATATGGATATTTTGTATCAGAGGTGTCATGTTTTATGGAAATTACAAACCTCTTTCCTGTAATCTTCCTGGAGTTTATATTTCATTTCAACTTTTTTTCGAAGATTGCACAGCTAAAAAAAAAACATTTCATGTTATTTTTCTCGTTAGAATAACAATTAAATTACTTACTTTCTGTTTTTTTAGTCACCTTTGCTTCTATAGCTTTTATTTGTTTATCTTTTTCTGTTATTTCCTCCTGCACATACCCACACTGTAATAAAACAAAAAAAGAGAAATGATTATTTTCTCAATGTAAGTCATTATAAAGCCATTATTGATGACTGCTGTTTTACATTGAACTTACGTGCTCTTCCATTTTCTTCTGAAGTGATTCGGCCTCTTGACATTTCCCTTGGATACTAATCTTAATAGCATTTACTTCGTCTCTATTTAATACAATTATATATTTGTAATTGAAAAGCCATATACATTTAAATGTCTTTAAACCCTCAAAGTGCAACCTCACCGTAAACACTGTTCTTCTCCCTTCAGTCGTTGGATTTCTCTTTCAAATTGTACTGCTTTTTCTTCACTTGCCTTAAAAAATCAAATACAAACTACTTCAGATTGGGTTACCAACATTAGTTCCAAAGTTATTTTGGTTGGGAATCACTGATCTGAAATGTTGTCTGCTACATGTGACTACAATCCAGACCTTTTTGTCTGCTTCAATGACTTTAATGTGAGATGATCCATTTTCAAACTCCTGTTGAATGACAATCTTCTCGGACTGCAGCTTATTGAAGTTTGATAAAAGTTCTTCATACTTCATTCTTAAAGATAGCATTAATAACATATTTAAGATGACAACAATACAATTTTGTGCAATAGATATAAATATGATGGAAAAGGTTGAACTCACTCGTGCTGCACAATGTCTTTGTTTAGGTGTTCTAACTGAAAACTGTAATCTTTATTCTTGTTCCTTTCAGCAGACAGCTCTTCCTTCAGCTCGAGCACTTGGACCTGGATGTGAAACATGTAATGAGGTTGAAGTAAATATTATAGCAATTAGAACACACCACAATTTTTTTAATCAAAATACCAGTAAATGGTTATTAGTAAGAGATGAAAACTAAAGTGGGAATTTAAAATTTTGATAAAAACCTAAGTAAAAGTGAACTTTTTCTAAAGAAAAAAAAAAGGTTATCAAATATCCATCCATCCAACATTTTATTAACCTCTTATTCAGGGTTGTGGGTAGCAGGAGCCCATCCCAACAGCAGTTTGGGTGAGAGGCAGGGTACACTCTGGACGGGGTGCCAGTGCATCACAGGGAATCAAAGATTTTTATTTGATTGTTTCTACAATAGACACCTTTTTCTTTTTACCTCTGACCTAAAAATGTTTTTCTTTTTTAGTCACCTGAAATGATTCGATTTCTTCCGTTTTCATTGAAATCTCTCCAACAAGTTCCTCCACTCTGGCTTCAACAACATCACTTTGACTCTTCAAATCCTCAATGGATTTAGATTTTGTGGCCTAAGGAATGAACAAAAACACATTCAGTTTTCTCACCTGAAGTTTGGGGGTTGCAGTGTTAAATAAGAAATAAGAAAGGAATATATACACCTTACCAGCTTGTCTTCAAGGATTTTTATCAGGTCATCCTTTTTTGAAGCCTGCTCTATGGTCTTTCCTGTTGACCAAAATAATTCTTGGTTTGGAAAAGCTCTGAATGAGAATATATGACTTACACTTACCTAAAAGAGCATTTCTCTGTTCAAGCTCATTGTTGTTTGCATGGAGTTTTTCTTCAAGATCTTTGGCCCTTTAGAAGTAAAAACATTAAGGCAATGACACAAGGGCTCTTTTCTTTAGAAAAATACTTGAAATTTTAGGAAGTTATTACTACCTCTGCGTCTTCAGGTTAAGCAAACTCTTTAGCTCTTCCAAGACTTTTTCAATCTTTTCCAGCTTTTCTGTTTGTTGGTTTTTCACTTTATTGAGTTCCTGCATGCTGGTGTCTTTGCTTTGGATGATGTGCTCATATTTGTTTTTACTTTGTTCCAAGGATTCAGCTATTGACATTCATATTCATGCACAGAATGCAGTATTAGTTTCATTATTATTACTACTTGGAAATATGGAATATGGAATAAATATGGAAATATTTAAAAGAAAAAATCAACTTTCAACTGTTGACTTGTTAAAGCAGCAAATACACCAAATGCTGAGCTGTGTGCACCTTTTTAATGCTCATATTTTTATCAAAGGTTTATTAAATAACAACTGAATGCAACTTGCAATAAATCTGATACAATTCAGTAAAACAAACAATATGTTCAATTATTAAATAAATAATAATAACAAGAGCTTAAATAAAGTAAACAAACAAATACATCATCCTTAAATGCAGTTACAATCTTACTTGATGACTTCTGAAGTTGTGTACAGTACTTCTGGCTTGTGTCAAGGTCGCACAGGACTTTTTGTAGCTCCTTTTCCTTTTCTGCAAGTTTACTCTGAAGCATCAAAATCTGTGAACACAATGTCAAATATTCGTCTGTTTTCTAATTCTGTGGTGAAATCTTTCAGGTTACAAATTTACTAAAGTGTTGATATGATCATATCAACCCAGCACTTCTCATGCAGAGCTGTCTGATGTTAAAAAACACACAAGACTAACCTCCTTATCTTTCAACATATTTTCTTGGTTATGTTTGTCTTTCTGTCCTTCATACTGTAGCAGGGCATCTTTGACTGGAAAAAAAAGTAATTTATTGTGGATATTAACTCTTCCATGACAAACTACCTTACATACAATCCTAATATTTCTGATACATTAAAAAGTTTTTCCTTACTGGGAAGGAGGGTCTAAGGACAGGGATGTCCTGGCTCTACTTAGTTTAGTGTAGTTATTACTTGTGTTTACTGTGTGTTATATCTGCTGTGTGATTAACTGTGCGTGTGAAGCCTTTTGAGACGACTTTGTTGTGAAACTGGGCTATAGGGGCAGCTGTAGCTCAGGTGGAAGAGCAGTTGTCTTTCACCTGGAAGGTTTGGAGTTCAATTCAGGCTTCCCCTGACTACATGCTGAAGTGTCCTTGGGCAAGACACTGAACCCCAACCCGATGTGCCTATCAGGGTGTGAATGTGACTGTATAGTGTAAAGCGCTTTGAGTGGTCGATAAGACTGGAAAAGCGCTATATAAGTATGAGTCCATTTAATAAAATTTAATTGACTTGAATACCTCTCATCATTTCCTGTTGGTCAGCTTCCGCTTGACCACGAAGGTTTTCAAATGCTGCAGTCAGTTGCTACCGTAAAAAGACGTAAATAATAATATTTAAAAAATCTTTATATATTTTTCATGTAAAATATCTTTTGGAAAAATCCATAGCATTATGATAAACCTTAAGTTATAGTATAGCATTACCTTAATACTGTCACAATTTTCCATGTAAGCTTGATGTGTTTCTTCTTTTTCAGATTCAACTACAAAAAAGATATAAAAATAATCAGTAAGGCAATAATACTTTCTATACCATTAAAAAGCATATCTTGTATTAAAATGTACTCAGAGTATGAAATACTTCCTACTTACATACATTCATTTTCTCAGCTGACCACTGAAAAGCTTCTTTGAGTATATTACACAAATCCCTTGTTGCATTGCTCCTGTGTTTAAAATGTAGAATTTTGCAACATTATAAAAATTAATTTATTTTCAAACTATTTATACTCATAAACCTGATTTGTTTCACTTGTCTTATCTTTTCAAGAGACAGATCTGTATCACATGCTAAGAAAAATGTGCAAAATATTCTTTGCAAAGAAATACCCCTCAAAAACAAAAGCATAACATACTTATTCCTTAAATCCTCATTTTCGCTGATCTGCTCTTCCAGCTTTATGCTGAGACTTTCATTTGCAAACTGTAAATTGTAAACATAGGTGAAAAACATTTGTACTGGGTATGTGGTAAGAAAGTGATAGATTACTTAAATCTAAGATACACACTTGTAAATCGTTAATGGCTTTGCGTTGGGTTTCAATTGTACTTTGGTTGTCTTTGAGTTTTTGTTCCTTCTGAGTTGTGTTAGAGTCCACTTTGACTTTCCAACACTTTATTTTATCAACTTCATCAAACAGCTTGGAGAAAATCTGGGGAGATTTTACAAGATAGGAAATTTATTGTATCAGGAAAAAACAATTTGATGCTTACCTTAATTTTATCCAATAATTTTTAAAATAATATTGATTAAAAACAAAGTGAAAACAAAAAAAAAGGTTACCTGTTCAGTTTCTGCTGACGCAACTTTCATCTGTGAAAAGTCTTAAGAGAAAATCAATAATTAATAAATAATAATAATGATAATATTAGCATTCATAATAATAATGATATTAATAATACAACCAGATAATCTTTATTTTATTTATTATTTATCAATTGTATGAACTTTGTACCTTGACTGGTAATTCTGGATGGTAGAACCACACTGGTATTAGGGACAGACATGCTTGACTCTTTTTCAATACATCTACTGTAACCCTATAGGAAATGAGCATTAAAACATAGCTTTAGATGATAAGTGGTATCTAGTACAGTATTTTCTACTATATTTACCTCAGTTAAAATATTTATTTTGTAACTTACAATGCAGAACACAATTGAAGACTGTGAATATTGCAAAAAATGCTCATGTAATTTACTTAGGAAAAAGTAGCAACATCAGTTTATAATTTTTTCTAAAGTATTGTTAGTTCATAAATAGTTGATACTAATAGCAAGAACAACTGATATGTCAATAATATAAAACATTTTCATTATCTTTAATTAAGAAACTATTAGAAATTCAATCTAAGATAAATTCTTACAGTTTTTGTATCATGTGTAGCATTTAGTGTGTATGTTTATGTATTAATATGCAAACAGATAAATATTTTAGTTTAGTTGGTAAGACAAACCTACTATACTTATTTATTACATTGCTCTGGCTTAATTCACTACACAATTATTAATTGTGTAAAAATCAGCTTTTATGTAAAATGTTCATCTACTAACAAAACACCTAGCAACTACAGGTATAAGGTAAATGTAGTGAAGAATAGTACATTTAAATAAATAAATTGGGACGTTAAAAAATCTTAGAACTGTTGATTTAAAGTTCATTGATACATTTATCATAAATTAGTTTAATTAAAATACCAGTGCTGACACTGGCAAGAGTTATGCCAGATTTTATATCCTAACTTAGTTACAAAGGCCAATTTATAACTGACATATTTAATCATTTACCTGCTGGAATTTATTCAGGAAATTACCACTGGTGTCAGCTTTTTCTTGAGGTCGAACTGCATTTAACTGTGCGTTATTTACTCTGGGTGGTATCAACAGTTTGAAGTTAAAACCCTGGGATTTCTCCATCCTAAAGGGAAAACAAACAGGTTATATAGCAGCAGTTTCTATACTGACCCGTTATCCCTCCACCCAACCATCCATTTTCTACCGTTTAGTCCCTGAACGGGGTCGCGGGGGGCTGAAGCCAATCCCAACTGACTGACCGTTATATAAAACACTTTTTTAAACAAGGACATGGGCGATAAAAAAAAATATGAGGAACTGTGTTTTTATCAGACACTCAAATAAAAAAAAAAACCCGTTAAATCTGTTTTATTAGCCTAGCCCAACTGACAGCAAAATTAGTTTAAACGTCAAACGGCTTTTCTTCGCACTAAGATTGGAATATCAGTTAAATTCACCACACGTTAAGAATTATTCACCATTAAAACTATTTCAAATTACACTAGCTCATAGTGTTCAAATGTTACTCTTACAAAAGAACATGTTGAGTTAACTTTACCTGGTCAAACTGTTAGTATCCTTCTTGTCGACCACGGTTTTAATTGCCTTGCACGTGCAAGGATCACGTTTACGTCAACGGTTGTTTCACAGCCGTTGAGCTCCTGAAACCACAGACTGGGTCTGTTTTTGGCAGGGATCAGTTTTTTTTTTATTAACCACAACGAGCCACAGTGAAAGCTGCAGACTTTATTTTGGCTGTAGTTGTATAAATTGGTACAACATACTTAGACAGCATTATTTTATAATTTTTTTTTTTGTCGTTCTATAAGCCAAACTGGCTTTTTCCATCTGCAATTTTATACATGGGTTATTAAATATTCGTAATAAATAGGCTACTAATACAGTACGTTATAATGCATGGCTTTCAATTCAGACATCAGTTATACAAATGTTTATTTATGAAAATTATTGATTAGTTGATCTCTAGAGATTACTTTCAAAATGTGAAATGTGTAGGAGACAAAAAGCACATAGCCTAGTTGTTAAATGATAATTTATTTTTCACTCTAATATGATTGCAGTTTATACAGACATCAAAGTGTTGTAGTCATTGATGCTTTTCCAATCTTGTTAACATACTGTGCAGAATAACTTTGGAATTATGCATAGCTGACATAGTTACAAATAGCCTAACCCAGAAATAAAATAGGCTAATTTAAAACGAAACATGCTAAAAGAATTATTACAATTAAAGTGAATATATTTCATGAATAAAAGAGTGATAGCATGGACAATGCCATTTTTTACATTTAACATTGTAAGGTCCCTCCAGCCCCCCCACGACCCCGTTAGGGACAAAGCGGTAGATAATGGATGGATGGATTGTAAGGTCCCTGTGACAAGCAAAGACTGCTGTAAACTGTAATTACAGACTTTATCTAAAAAAACCAGTTGCTCAAGTTAATGCTTATCTGAAGGTTAAAGTATTACATTATAACAAACTTTTGAAAGGTTAATGCACTTTAAAAGAATTTAACCTGATTAAAATTAAAAGTAGAATGTATAATATTCCTATAGCATAAAACAATAAGAAGTTGAATAATATTTACAGGTCTGTCCGCAGATTTAAGAGGTATTTTATGTACATTTTCCTTTTGTTTAAGTAAAGTTTAATAGATCTTGACAGGTAGAGATGAATATTTAACACAATAATTGCAAATGTATTCATATGTCTCCAAAAACAGCATATCATGAAACAGAATAGGAATGCTGATGGGGATATTTCTCCAAAGGAATCCATTTTTCATGAATATGCAGATCACTGAAAATGTAAAAAATAAAATACATCTTGACATGATACGGGCACTAGACAGCGTCTTCAGTGTTTCTAGCTCCGGCCACCTCTTTGGCAGCATTGTCCCTGCTGGACGTTTGTTCTCTAACTCCCACCCTTCCCCTCCTCTCCTCCTCCTTTTTCTCCTTGTCCAAAAGTCGATAGTTGAGTCCCATTCCTGCAAACAAGAAGACACTGGCGACTAGGAGGATGATCCCACAGCTCTGGTAGGTGTACTTGTAATCATTGTAGATGTCTTTAAACTTTCCTGTAAAGAAAAAAAGAGCCATTGGTTGTGTTGGTGTCAACCCTACAGCTTTAATAAACAACAAATGAATAAAAATGAACAAAATTGTCTCTTATGGTGGACTGTGTACTCACCCAGCAGTGGGGGCCCTAACAAAACGGGGCCACACTCCACTATAGTAACCAGCCCAACAGCACTTGAGAAGCGCTGAGCTCCAACAAGATCCATCAAGGTCTCAAACAGTACTGCGCTCAGCCAACCAAAAGCAAACCCAAAGAAGATGGCATAAATAACAAAGCCCATGTAGTCGACTGATATTGGAGCAAGAAGATGACACAGGCCATTGTAAAGTACAGAGGCAGCAAAAAAGTACTGTATTCTTGGACGGATCCACTTAGTATTTGCCACTATGCCCATTGAGGGCCGGGCAACCATGTCCACAAAAGCCAGCACAGAGAGTAAAAAAGCTGCCTTCTCTTTAGGAATTTCTTTACTCTTGGCATAATTAGAGAGGAACACTAAGGGTGTAAAGAGACCAAAAAACATCACAACATTGCCCACAATGTAGAGCAAAAATCCACGGTGCTTAAACAAAGAAAGGTCAATGAAGCTGTTAATTTTCTGCAGAGCAGTCCTTCTTTCAGTGGTCTTCACTGGAGGTTTGGGTTTAGGTCCTATAGGCCGCATGAGGGAACCAGCAACACAGCAGTTAAGGAGCAGACTACCCAGGATCATGAAACTTCCTCTCCAGCCAAAGTGATCAAAGAGCCAGGTGTTAATTGGAGCCAAGGTAGAGAGGAAGACAGGGCTTCCAGCCATGGCTAGACCATTAGCAATAGGTCGCTTCTTGTAGAAGTACTTTCCAATCATAGTGAGGGCAGGGTTAAGATTGAAAGCCAATCCCAAACCTGAAAGAATTGATACAAAGCATTTAGGTTGATGTAAAAAGACAGATCTAAACTTAAAACAGTGTATTAAGACCCACTTCTCTTTTTCTAACTTTTGAAGAAAACTAAATAGTACACCGCTATGATTGTTGAAATGATCATACCTCCTAGCACACCGATGCAAAAGTACAGTCCTTCAACAGAATTGCAGAAAGAGGCAGCCACAAGGCCCACTCCAGAGAGGCATCCTCCTGCCATCATAACAGGCCGACTCCCATATTTGTTTACTAGGATGCTGCTTATAGGACCTGAAGCATAAAAAAAAAAACAATGCGCACATAATTACAGACACATAGAAACACGGATCCTGAAAAAGGGGTGCCAAAGGCAGATCTATATTTAACCACTAGGGGGCACCAGTGCCACATCTTGGCAAATTCAAGCAACTTCTGCAATCATTTGTGTCAGTGCTGCACTGCAGTAGATGGGTTCTCATGCCATTAATAATGCGATTTGTCAGAAAAAAAACAACACCACAATGAAATAATCATTTGTAAGATTCTGTGATTCATGAATATTGGCAGAGAAATCATTTGTTTGGAAAATGATTTCAAATTAATTCTACATGCATTTCACATTATTCTTGAAAGTGTCTCAGTGTAGGAATAGGATTATATTTGGGTGGGGGGACTTTTGGCACTGTTGTGCATAATGACTATGATAATACTTTCTTTTTTGTTTTTTTCTTTTGTTGGGGGAAAGTTTTGGTACCAGACTTAATATATCACAATTTGGCAACATTAAATTAACTTATAAATATAATGCATGCATACTGGATACAACACCAGTTCAAGAAAATTGCTATGACTTTCCGACAAATGACTAAAATGCACATAGCGCTCAGGTTGCAAAACACCATCTTCATCTAGAACTTACAACAAACAGCCTAAATGAGTATGAGAATTCACATGGAAGATACTTTTGCCTTCCTGCCAAATCCCTGCAGTCCCCAATGAAGCTAAATGGAAACTGACAGTTTTTGTTTAGAGGTTGTCCAGACTCATTTGCCAGCACGGTTCAAGACAAAGGGTTTTTAAATTGTAATGCAGGCAGTCTCCACACGAACAATGAGTTCTTTCCTCCTACTTTGCTGGGAGACTTGTTTAGGATATAAAGGTTGGAGACATACCAATGTAGAATATTATGAATGTAATGAATCAAAAATTGACAGAGTTCAGAAGTACGCAACAGTAAGCCATTAATGAACTTCTGCTGATGTGCTCAGAATGTTAAACATACAGATGAGAACAGGCTGCTATGTAGCCACAGCAGTAACATTTTATTATTGTATTTACAATTACAATACTTCTCATCTGTGTATGTTTGGATCTAAATATCATTAACAATGCCATACTTGAACATGTACAGGTGGGGAACTAGAAAAAAAAGTGCCTTTATGTGCTGCCAGAGCAGATGCTGCATGCATTAGGACTGATTTTACGAGTCTGTGTAATGTCACTGAAATGATGGCACTCCATCTTTCCCCCAAAATATATTCACAATGGTTTTCATCTGAATCTGGTGACTTTGAAGGCTGTAGTGTGCAATTTT
Organism: Kiunga ballochi; assembly: GCA_037177335.1. Taxonomy (NCBI): domain Eukaryota; kingdom Metazoa; phylum Chordata; class Actinopteri; order Atheriniformes; family Pseudomugilidae; genus Kiunga; species Kiunga ballochi. Next base: position 11,472,619 of record JBAMIG010000003.1, read on the forward strand.
CATATTCATCAAACAATTCAGTGATCCTCCCCAACCAGAGGATGGGGTCATTGTCATGCTGTAGAAGACAACTCCCATCAGGATACAGACATTTCATCAGTGGATAAAGATGATCTCTCAGAACAACTTTGTATTGATTTGCAGTGACCCCTTCCCTCTAAGGGGGGCAAGTGGACCCAGAGCATGCCAGGGAATGAAAGGTTAATGCTGTTCCTGTTGTCAACTGCCTGTGCATTGAGACTACTGCAGGTTATAACCTGTTAGAGGAGCAAATTCACTTTAACAGAACACAACAAGACAGGATGCAGCATGTGTTTTTAAAAGGTGAAGGGTATTAAATAGCACACAGTAAAATGAAAAGGCAGATCAAATAATCTTACAGCTTTACCTCAACAAGCAGCTTCTGCTGCCATTGCATCACTTTGCTGCCAGTTGTTAGGGAAATTGGTGACTGAACACTAGGCAGCATTGATTCTTGTAAGGAAAACACAGTTGAACAGTAATGAGGCTTGGATCAGATGAAGTGCATTTGGAATAAAATAATGATGGAAATGAATAGACGAGAGACAACTTTGTTTTGAAGGGTTTTTGTAAAAAGAATTGTTGCTTTTTTGGGTAAAACAATAAGCAATAAAATAATATAAATGATCAGGGCTGCTCTCCCTCACTGAGGCAACAGTCAGATAGAAATATATGAGCTCCTCTTAAATCACAAGATCCCAACTCTAAGCTGTTTAAGAAGTACCTAAAAGACACCTGGAACCTCTCATTTTAAGCCATGTAACAGACACTGTGTTTTCCTGAAGAATCAGCCTTTTGAGGAAATGCTGAGTTTTTTTGGATGGCAAAACTGTTTGAGGCTTTTTGCAGAGTATCATTAGTTATAAATGGGGAAGGGACAAAGATAAGGCATGCCCTCTCATATTTTTGTGTCTCCAAAATAAACGAGTGAAACTTCATAGTAAAATTAGTGCAGGAACATTGCTGTCCCTCCTCGGGCTATACTGCTCTGCACCACATTTTCCCATTCAGTCAGAAACAGGAGCTGTGGCAGTGCTAAAAATGAAAAAGTACAAGTGGTTGTCAGCTGTGTTAAAAGATGTACGATCCTGGATGTCAGTGAGTAGCAGTTCTTATTATTTTATTTACCACTACATTATGTATGTGAGTTGTCATTTTTTGCTTAATTGTTTTCTTAATAATCAGCTGTGCAAGATCAGCAAAGTCCCAGAGATCACAGCAGGAAATGTCAACTGACAAGTGTTTATTCCTTTAAATACACACTCATCAGACATGTTTGCTTGTATCTGCTACTTTTTTTCTAGACAAATTATTGTGATATCAAGTGTGCGGCTATAGGGGACAAACCCAGCTGTTTAAGGGTAAAAATTGTGAAACAAATGAAAGATGGCAGAACAGTGTCTTCTGTCATATCTCTCATGGGACAATGAATTCCACCAAATGAGTTGAATCTACTTACGGCACAGCTTTTCTCATTGTGGCTGAGGATATGTCTTGTAACATAAAATGGTGATGTAAACATCATTAAAATGTCTATTTATTTTTATCTGTTAGCAGAAGAGTACTTTAAGTGGCTTTCATCTTTCCCAGGATAACTTTCCTCATCAGATTTTTATAACATTTTAAATGTTTCTTGTTTACATTTAAATTATTGGAACTAAACCCTTTATTATCAACAGAAAAATTTTGTTGTGGTATCTGAGCACACTTTCACATGGGTGTAAATAGGGACTTCTTTGAACTCTCTGTTAGTGGACATGAATAGAGATTTATCACCACCTGACCGACCTAAAGTGGATGACATCACCTAGCTCCCATTCATCTCATCAGTCCAGGAACACAACCAGATTCCCTCAAGTTTTTCAACTCAATGCATGAGGGAAAACAATCCATGAGGATAGAAAATTAAAACCCATTCATATGCTTCTGCGACAGATAATGTTGCAATATCACTCTCATAGAAAAGCTTTGTTTTGTCTTTGTATAAAGTGTTTATTAGTTCTTTATCTGCACTCTGAGTGTGAGAATCTGACCTCTTTGTGGATAAAATGAAAATGAAAGGCCTTCCCATAAGGCTGCATAAATCCCAAAAAAAGAGGATTGACTTTCAACAGTACACTGCAGGAATAAATCTTTCACAGTCATGCTAAGAGCCAGAAATTGATTCAATCTATAAATCTTCCTGATGTGCTAAATGTCAAGTGTTACAAAGGCTAAGTGTGGGGCCTCTTGTGTTTTTGGTTGCAGCTCACCTCCGCCGTACATGACTGCTAACATGATGGAGGAGATCCACGACACCTGGCTGCTTGTCACATCAAAGATCGCCTCAATTTCTTTAAAGAAGACGGTGATAGACTTGGGGAATGCATAGGAGAAGCCAATAGAGATGAAGGCTCCAATCACAATCATCCAGCCCCATCCACCTTCTGGTGGTGTATAGCCTTGAGGACCACCAACAGCAGGCGGCATTTTTCTCAATTATAAGACTGTTCAGGAGAGAAGAAAAGATTAGTAGGATATCTTAATTATCTTTTGGAAGTTCTCTGATAATTTGTTTATTGAAAAACAAAAAGAAAAAACCTATAAAAAAAAGTTGAAAGCTATCCTTAAGATTAATTTTAAAAAGTATATTCTGATGAAATAGGCTCCAGGTGCATTGATTGGTCATCTAGGCAGTTCTTTGAGTTTTCTTTTTCTGCTCTATGATCTAATCCTTGAATCTTTCTGTTTGTTTCCATTATGGAGCTTTTAAATTGGTCTTTTTTAAATGTGAGTAGGGAGAGAAAGTTTTGATGCACCCACAGTTTTACAGGCATAATTGTCAATGAAAAAAAGACAAAACTACTAAATGCTGCAGATGTGGTGTGAGTTCAACATGAGGACTATTCGTATTTATATCTGACCATTGAAGGATTATGTAAAAATAGTTTCTGTTTCTCAAGTATTTTATTTCAGTTATGAAAAGTGTCATTATTGTTTGATTATGAGACAGTTGTTTTGGGGATAGATAGCCTCATCCAATAACCAAAAGATTAATAGTTTAAATCATGTGATTGGTTCAGACATTTAACCCTTCTTGTCCACATGGCTGGTGTATGGATTTGTATATATGTTGGTCTGAAATTTTATTGGCCTTGAATAATGCTATGTAAATCTAATTCATTATAATAAACATTAATTTCAGGGATGCTGTTTCTGCTCTTACTTTTCCAAGTCGCCTTACTTTTATTCACTGAGCTTTCAGCCATAAAACTCTCCTACTTTCACTTTAGAAATGATGAATAAGGGTTCATCTCCAGAGCCAAACAACTTACTGTATTGTTTACACAAGGGAGACTATCCAGAGAAAACATCGATCAGACCATGAACAGAGGCTGAATTCACACAGCTCAATAGCTCATGGTTATGCTCTATAGTGGGTGATAATATATTGTTTTTCTGGCCAAGTAGAACTTGATTTGGTTGATCAATTGGTTTAGTGCTATCAAAACTTATTGGATAAGCCAGTTGCATGCTGCAAGTGGTGAAAATTTAATGCCTGAAAGAACTTTTGTTATTGAGCTGGGATTTTAGCTGATTCTTTGCAGCTGTAAATGTATGGGGGTATTATCCTGACATATATCAAGAGAACTTTTGGTGGATTTGAAAGCGTTGACAGTTGTATTCAAGCTCAAATCTTGTACTGGTCTTTCTCAAAACGCTCCCACTCAAAAACTCTCCAATATGTTTTACTGGCTTTAAAAAAACCTTTTTCTCTTATATTTTTACAAGCAGCCCTTTGCACTCAGATCTTCTTTGCTTTCTCTTTCTTGGATGCAAATGTGACAAAAGTCTACTAGCCAATTGAAAGCCAGATAGTAGCTGCCTTTCATGAATATAAATCAATTTCTCCCACCATAACCTTTTGTATTTTTCTGTTCATTTAAATTCCTAAAGTTCACCCCCCCTCCCATTCCACTCTTAACTTAACAGGACATGTCTGTTTAATTTTTTTAATTGCTTTGTCTGGTGTTAACGCACACAGAATCAGGGTACAGTGTTGTCCTTGTAGTCACAGGGAACAAACCTCAGTATGCCCAGATTGACAAACATCAAACCTCCGGGCACTGGCTGCCCAGGGCAGACAGACCACAGGTTCCAGGGCTCCAACAGCCTGGAAGCTACCTCCCCACCCCAAATGGAGCCCAGCAAACACCAATGGAGGACTGGGACCTCCACACCGCCATCCAAAAGGGATCAATCAACACCCGGTACACAGTCATGCGCTCACAGAACGAACCTCCCAACCCCTATCTCACTCTCTCTTTTCTTAACCCCAAAAGCCCTGTCCATATTATCAGAAAACCCTCTAAAAGAACATACCTAAACGAATTAGGAATTGCTGCACAACAATAATATTCATATGCATATCCTAGATGTCCAGGGATATCTAGTGACCTTACAGTGTGTATTAACAATGCAAAAAATTAGTTTCTGTTGTTGTTTTTAATATTATACTCACCTTTAAGATTCACAGAATGTGGCCTTTGTGGAGCCACCACCAGTGTCACCTTTCTTCAAAAATGACACAATGAAAAGACACAGAAATGAGAATATTTTTAGTTGGTGGAGTAGACAATGCAAAATCATTAGTGGTCTCCTAAGTAAGACATTATGCAGAGGAAATGTCCTCTACTGGCTACAAAAGAAAGCATTGCCTGTGTTTTTAAATAGTGAAAAATTCCTTGTGGTGATAAATTGGGGAATACATTTTGACAGACAGGATTTTCCCATAAGATTGCAAAACTGCAGAAATAATGAATAAAACACAGAGTTTGAAGCTGAGAATTGATTGCTTGGTCCCAAAACAGAGAGCAAAATATCAAGGAATTCAGTCCAAATTGCAGAGTTGATTCATTTAAGCCAGGTAAAAGAATATAATAAGAAGACAAATGGTCAGAAGCATGAAACCTGGCACACTGTGCAGGTCTACCTAAAGCAGTCAAAGTGAGCTGCCTGAAAGTGGCACGACACACATACCAACACAAAGTAGGGTTAGCTTAAAAGGACATGAGCTGAGGTATAAATAGGATTGTTGATCCTGAAGATTCACAGTCACAGCTTTTACAGAATTACTATTTTTCATTTTATTATTTAATTTAAAACAGTTGTCTAACTTAAAAGGTCAAAACACCCCCAAAAATGGCACATATTTGAACTAATGCAACCTAAGTGACAAACACAAATTTATATTTCTTGTAAAAGGATTTTTCTTTTGGCAAAATTTGATTTCAATTTCATCCTCCCTGCATCAATGCCTCCTCTGACCTCAGCTCTCCGATTCAGCAAAATAAATCCAATGAATGTCATTAAATATAGAAAGGATGAGGCACCTCAAATGTTTGATCAAAGAAATCACATACTCTCAGCTCTGACAAAGCAAAATCGTATTTGTGATAATCCACCTGAAAATCCACCACTTGTCACAGAAAGTATTTCTAAAGTGATGTCTGGTAAATGTGCACATTGTCAAGTATCTTACCTTGACAGCAGCTCTTGTACAAGATAAGCTCTGCAGTTTAACTCTCGAAGGCTCGTTAATGCAGACCAGATATTACAGAGTGGCTTTGAAAATGGATATATTTGAAAAAATTACTGCAAATGTTTGACAGATACTCCAGAGGGGATTTATCTGTCTCTATCCACTGTGACAGTCCAAGTGTTGCTGGTGGCACCTCAGCTTGTTTCTGTTTCCACTAAAGTAAATTTTTAAAAAGTTGAGTTCATACAGTTCCCTAATCAAACAGTTGCATGATCTGGATCACTGTGGGGCTAAATAGTGGAGTCAGTCAAGGTCTTATTGGCCATGGGAGATTTTAGTGCCATGCCCCTTACAAAGCTCTCTCCACCCCTCCGTCATGTGCTGAGCTCAAACACAAGGTCAGACTAATTCACTGCACTATAATACATGTGGTCTGAGAGGATATAGAAAAAGGTCTGCATCTGCAAGATAAAAAGCTTTCTGGGATAATAATTCCCCATTTTGTGTTAATTTATCAGTGATATTCAATTGAGTAGTGGAATATCTAACAAAAATTGATTATTTTCTCTAAAACAACAGACATTGTTAACCTCAAGCACCTGAAGAAAGACTTTTGAACACTCAAGGCGTCAGTGCTGCTTGAGTCTTCCTCTCAAACTCCCTGTGGGGCCATTAATGTTCCCATACCATAGCTTGGGAAAGGAAAAAACTTGAGTACAGAGGTTTTGAGAGAATATGTAATAGAAAAGTACCTTGGACTACTGATGTATTTCTCTCTGTTTTGTTGTTTTATATTGTTCTACTTCTTCATTTTCCATCAGAAATATTAATGTACCTCCATAAACAGTAATGTATAATAAAATGATTAAACATGGGACAATCTTACTTTATGTGTGGCCAGGAGATATTTAAACTTTTCATTTAACATAGTTTTCTGTTTTATGCTCCCAAAATAGCAAAAAAAAGTTTTGAACGCTCAAGATTCCCAAACTATAAATTCCCATGACATTTTGTAAACAGGCTTCCACTTCTGTCTGTTCTCTAAATGTTTCATGTAGTTAAATTAATGGACATTTGTAGAATGTGGCGACTTTGGAATAACTTAGACCTACTGAGATTTAGAGGCATCCACAGGGGAAAACAGGTTCAATCGCTACTTTGGTAAATGACCAATTATTTGCAGACCTAAAAAACATGAAAGGATTTAAAAGTGTGTTGTGCTAATTTGCATAATAAGATCAAGCAATAATGATATGCATGGACAGTGAACTCCTTTTATAGTCACCATTAATATATGTTTCTGTTAGCATTTTACTGAAAACATGATTATTTTTAATCCTCTTCCTGCATGCATATTCACATGTTTCTCTTTTCAGACCAAAAATATTCAACTACTCTGTTCAGATTAAATTGTATTACCACAGCATGCTTTATTCTTGTTTCTCTCAATGTACCCTTTAGGTGACAATCAGTGCAGTCTCTATGTCTCCTAATGAGTCCCTCTAAAGAATAAATAATGTTTTCTGACAAGCTACTGCATAGCGAAGATACAGAATTTAATCACTCTGAGGGAGCCAACTCTCAGCAGTCTTGGGGACAATGACATCACCCTCTCTCCCAGTCTCCAGGACATCCCAGGATATCTGGTTGTCTGTGTCTACGTGTCAGACCTGTCGCTGCCTTGGGAGATGATTGTTCTAAACCTATTGTATATGCAGTCAGGGATCAGAAAGCTTTCTGAAAGTGCAGTAGGAGACGGTTAATCAGGGAGTTATGTGCACTCATAGGGGTCCATGTTGTACAGATTGCTTCCAGCAGTCAAAAAAAAAAAAAAAGAACAATGAAGGGCAGAGCAGTATCATTAAAATCCATCTTAAAATGGCCAACAACAATAACATTTCCATCTGTTTATCGAGTTGATACGGGGTTTTGATACGTAATATAACAGAAATAGCTGTGCAAACAGCAGTAGAGAAAACAAGCAAGAAGAGTTTGACTTGCATGTGCATTTCATGTTGACACCTGGCCAATCAATTCCTCATGTGTGTATGTTACACAATCTGATACAGAAGGTAAGAGAAGGGTGGGATTGGGGTTAGATACAGTTTAATGATTTAATGATTTTAGGCAGAAAATGAAAAATAACTCATTTATGTTTTTATGTGTTACAGCATAACACTTCCTTTCTGCCTGTCAGGAAATGCACTTAGGTCCAGAGCCAAGGCTTTAGGAACCACTGCTGCAAAAGAGCTTATTCATTATCAGGGTATTAAAATTGATTATCTTAGCCATGTGAAACCCAGCTCCTATGCAGCATAATAAGCTGCAGTATGATCACTATTTGTTTACAATCAAATGAGGGAAATCTCAGTCAGTGTATAACAGATTACTTTGTTTATACAATGGCTGTTTTTTCAAAAATGTTTTCAAATTAATGCAGCATTTTGCTATATGTTTACTGTCTCATGGAGCATATTATAACATAACTCAGATGTTACAACATGGATATGTTACATATTGTGAGAATCGGGTTTAATGTTTTTGTTGTTTATTTCCTAAATCCGCCCCACAAACATGAACCAAATACACATACACAGCAGCAGCTTCAGCTTTAGCTTCAACTGGACTGAATGTAATTTATTGTGGTCCAAGGATTGACAATTTTAGGTCAAAAGTCAGAAGCAATTACCTTTATGCTAGCAAAAGAAAGTGAAGCAAATCTTGGCTCAGCAAATTGAGAGAGAGCAGCGTTTTCAAACAGGTCAGGGGAAGGCCATAATGTCAAAAAGGTCAATGAGCTCACACATATAAGTTGCACAAACAGGAAAGCTTGCACCTGATACAATGTATAAAACTCTTAGTGCACCTACCATCTGGCACAACTCGCATCTCATCCCACCTATATGAATGCTCTGTATTTCTCCTTTTCTTCATGGATGGAAAAAGTGTTTGGGATAGACATTTTTCCATGGAATGAAGCCAAGCTTCATAGTCACTGAGACTCTCATCTTGAAAGTGACTGAAGGTCTGTCTAACCCTGCCTCTGACAGCGATGCATCATCTGCTCAGGAAAGCACTATAGAGGACATTAATCTTTGCAATGGCTCACTAAAGGATGTAACACATTTATTAGGTCCTTGAGATTTGAGGCAATACACTCATCACATTGGGGTAGAACGCAACTCTTTTTTAATCCAAAATGTGGTTTGATCTTTTCTCAGGGTTTCCAAACTTGAATCTTTAACATAACTGTAATCGTGTAAATTAAAGGACTGAATAATCAACTTTTCAATTAGATTGAAGTATAAAAACACTGTACTGATGATTTGCCAGGTGCATATTTATATAAATTTTTCAGGAAAATTTTGAATATGCAGACAATACCACAGAGGTACTGTAAACATGCTGCTAACAAAAACCAGTTCATATGTCAGAACTACTGCCCACTACATAGTTTACAGTGTCAAACTGCGGTTTGCAGGGGCTGAGTGCGGTGGGAACTGAGCAGCAGCTGGAGACGGGAACCCTGACTGCCTGCTGCAGAAGCTGGTTCAAATGATCTGGAACATCAATTCTCTGGAAGGGATAACGCCTGAGCTGGTGCACTAAGTAGACCGAATCTGATAACACATAACCTGCATGCTTTAGGCTCTGGAACCACTGTCTATGAGTTGGATTAGGAGGATTTTGTTCCATGCCTCTGTTGATACAGCTAGTCAAAGCTGTGCAGGTAAGGTTATCGGTACATGTCATGGTAGAAATTGCCAAATTCATTGGTGGAAACCAGCAATAAAGAATGCCATCAAGCTGTAAGTAAATCTCTGGAGGTAGCCGATAGGTATCGGCAGACTAAAACAGAGAGTTTCTCATTGGCAGTGCCGCAGGCTGGCAAAGATCCACCCAGAATTCCTTAAGGTTCTAGATCAGGGGTGGGGAACCCTGATCCCCGAGGGCAAGAATCCGACAGGTTTTCCATGTATCCTTGGTCCAACACATCTTATTCAAATCAAATTGATCCAACAGCTTATCAAGATCTGCACGCTGATTCATTCATTTGAATCTGGTGTGTTGGAACAGGAGACATAGAAACTTTCTAGAAGAGGCCATGGTTTCCCAACCCTGCTCTAGATGTTGTGGAGCTGTCTTGGTCATAGGTCAGCAACCCATGGCTCCGGAGCCACATGTGGCTCTTTCATCCTTCTGTTGTGGCTCCTTGTGACTTTGGAAA
>JBAMIG010000003.1:11485421-11497657 GCA_037177335.1 Kiunga ballochi
GCTCTCCCGGAGGTGGGAGTTGAAGCTCCTCCTGACAGGGGACTCTGCCAGACGTTCCCAGCAGACCCTGATGACACACTGCCTGGCAGGCCCAAGCAAGCAACCAAGAGCCCAGTTCTGGAAGCAGATAATTTACTGTTAAAGGACCGTCATGCATCCAGGACTCTGTTAGAAGATTTGAGCTTGAGATGAAACTGCCCTCCCCTGAGGTGTTGGGATGGTAAGGGAGAAAGAAGTTTTTTTTTTTTTTTTTTTTTTTTACATATAATGTTTTTCAAGTCTTAATTTTTATTTATAATTTTTTTGAGAACTTTTTTTTTGTCAGAGCAGGTAATATAATATCCAGGCCTAATATTATGAGTTTTAAAAAAAAAAAAAAACATTTTTTCAGAGAAGCCATTTTGGAAATCTCCCCTAAAACGTCTGTGTAAATTCATTCTGCTTTACTTTATCAAAATTGAACATTACAAAAATAATGATCACTTTATAAGAGTTTAGAGCTGCTATATTATTTGCAACATTTACATTTTCACTATAAGTTTTTTTTTTTTTTTTAAATGAAACTTTTCTTCTGCTCTGTGATGGACTGGCGACCTGTCCAGTGTGTATCCCGTCTCTACCCCATTGACAGCTGGGATTGGCTCCAGCCCCCCCACAACCCATTTTGGGAAGAAGCGGTGGAAAATGGATGGATGGAAACTTTTTTTCATTTGTGCTATACATTCATTGGGACCACATTAATCACATCTTCATTCATTCTTCACCTTGAGAACATATACTGACATCTACACATCTTAAGAAATCTCACAAGTTTCCACTTTAACAATGTCACCAAATAAACCATGTGATCACAGAAATTACTCATTCCTTAATAAGTATGCAATTTTCATCTGGAGGCCCAGGGAATAATCAGCTGTATTCGTTGTGCAGATGTTATTGTGGCCTAAACAAAAGAAAACCCAAACAGTGTGTATTTTTGGGATTTTCTTGCAGTGTTTTGTGACTGAAAGAAATCAGGTGATTTTAATATGATCCTAAAACTAATTCAGTTGAATGTGAAAACCAGTGTGAGAACATCATTCTTGGCGGTAGAGTGTGCACACAAAATACTCATTTGTGGTACGTGCTTTAAATCAATTTCTGTTATGATGTTGCAGGCGATCAAGAATTAGCCAAATGGTGTTATTCATAAAATGGTGAAAGCTGGATTATGTTAAAAACCAAATGAGGAAACAAAGAGACACATACAGGAAACCTGTTTGAACTCACCCCTTGGCGATAGAATGCACATATATTAATGAGTAGTAGAGGATACCAAAGGAAGCAGCAAATACCTTTTGTTTATTTATTTATTATAATATCTTTTAAGTTTTCCATTGTTCTACTATCTTTAATGTTTTCTCTGTTTATGGTCCAGCTTGATGTATACAGGATTTCCTCGAGGCCCACTGACCTAATTTTCCAACATGGTTCTTCATAGATTCATAAATAAACACAAAACACTAATCTAATGCAACACACCCCTCACTAAAGTCAAGTAAAAATGGCTTTATTTAAAATGTCTCCATGTCTATGTGCAGTAACTAGATTGCACACACACACACATCAAACACTCAGTCGTGTTGGTCCCTGTGTAAACAGATAAAATGCCTATGGCGGGGAATGTTCCGTCACTGCAGGGGTCACATTGTTTGTTGAGGCCGCATTTTAGGAAGTGATGCGAGGACCCCTGCAACAGATGGTCCATCATGTAGGTTAAGCTACTGGGAGAAGGCAAGAAAGCCTCCTTGAGGTTTGTTTCCTGTTCTTTTTAATGCTGCAGCTGAATTATTGAGATTTGTCTTTGAACAATGACAAAAACAAGCTCAGGTCAGGTCATGCATCATCCAAAGCAAGAGTATTTAATCTGAGAAATAATAACACATTCTTCCCCTTACAATGAAACATCCTAAAGCAATAAAGCCACCCTTGCTGAATTTAATTCATTCTGGCATTTTTAGACATCTACTTTAACAAATCTACCAGCACCTGTAATACTCAATTATTAACCCTTTGTGTTTTATCCAATACAAAATGTAATGCGAACAGATGAAAATATTGCATATACAGAAGTACAGAATTGCTCCAGTTTCTGTATATAAAATATTGTTTATGCTGTAGTTGTTCAACAGTTCAAAAGTATTAACAACAAAGTAGCACAGTTTCATAAACAGCTAAGTTTATAGGATTGTTGGTGAGGGAAAGATTAAAAACAGGGAAGAATAATTTGTTTTTTTCGCTTTTGGTGTAATAAATAAAAATAAAAACTACTTAAATAGAAAGGTCTAGTATAGCTACTTTAGGAATTTATCATTTTTAACTGCATCCTTATCCAGATTATATATATATATATATATATATATATATGTATATATAAAAACAGATAACAATGTTATGGGAGTTATGGAAGAAAACCTTGTAAGACTGAGTTGTGCATGAATAAACTTTAGTAAGTTATTATGGGGTGTAATGGCACAGTAAAGCACTGTTCAGTATGTGCCTTGGTTTTAAGGTCACACTATGGGGGACAAATGCAAAAGGTTAAACTCATTTGCTTTGGTTTAAACGGGATTGTTTAAAAGAATTAAAAATAAATAGAATAAAATATTCTTAAATACAAAAAAGGCAGGAATAGATATTTGCTCTTCTATTTTAATGGACAGTATCTGCATACACATATTAAGAGGCAGAGATGATTCAAGAGAAGAATTAAGATCAAACATTCAAACATCAAGGTAAAACACATTTTATATACTTTACAGGATTTGTTATTGATAAACTCAAAAAGCTCTTTAACAATATGAATATTTATTCATTGCTCTTCAAAATAGAAATAATATAAACATCATACGGAGTTAAAAAAAAAAGGTCTTCATTCCTTTAGGGATGCTGTAGTTTGAGCAATTCATTCACAACAAGCTTTTAGAGAGTGCATTTTTCCGTTCACATGTAAAGAGTGCAGGACAAACCCAGCTTGACACACAACTGGCATGCTGCTTTCATCCTATCCAATTGTTTTTGTTCATTTACATACTTCACTGGAAAGCCAAAGTTCTCCCAAACAAAAGATCTTAACAAAACTGTTGCTGCCTATAACATCCCCCACCCAGCTGCATGCAGTGTGGTTGTTTACAGTGAGATCTAACCAAATGTATATCCCTAAAAGTCTTTTTTTCTAAAACATGGTTGTGTCTGAGTGCTGTTAAGTACTTCCAGGAGAGTTACACAAAGAATTGTATAGATCTACATTATGGTATGCATGTGCCTACATTACAATGTAACACAGCCTTTTCTTTTTGCCACATATAACTCAGGTGATTATAAATGACAACCTAAATGTGTGTTTCTGTGTATTTTTAAAATGACAAATTTAGAGAAACATCACAGATTATTCCACTGAGCCATTTATCACTTGCATTAGGATGACCTGTCTCATCTTGAGCACCTTGATTCATGCCACCAAAAAAGCTCTGATCAGTTTTAGCATGGACAGAGAATGTTCAAAGTATTACTAAAGGGTCCTCCAGGTTCTTTGTGTTCTGTCGGAGTGGATTAGAATAGTTTTGCTTCCCACAGGTTATGCAAGCTTCCCATTAGAGTGGTATCTGTTTTATCCACGCTTTAATTAAAACCCACCCAAACTATAATTTTTTCCAAAACTCCATTAAGTTCAAGTTTACCATTGTTTGCTGAAATGTTTATGTGGCACATGTGAGAAACATCCATGTGAATACCTGGATGAAGGTTTTCTCAGCAGAAATGTTGTCATGAAAAGCTGAGCAACATTACACACTTTACTTGTTAGTGTTTATGTGTTGGTATTTACAACATTTTATATAAAAGATTAAGAAGTTCTAATAATCCTTGGTTAAAAAGTAATTTTCCCCCTGAACATAACAGTTTTTTTATCCTGGTTTAAATTTGCTAATATTATTTAAACTACATATGAATACTTAAAAAATGTATTGTGATGTCATCATATGATAAAAGGATGAAACAGTTAAATCAAATTCCAATCTCAGCTAGCACTGATATGACTGGATCATACAGTATATCATGACTCATTGCTGGCATCTTGTTTGATATCATGTGATTTGGAGCCTCGTTATTGAAATATATATATATATATATATAGGCTACATAAAGTAAAGTGGTATTACCCTATTTTCTCCTCCACTTAAAAACATCCCAGCATAAATGTTTAATATTGACAGACTTCCTGGTTTGTGTGTGTGTTGGCTGCTGACCAGCATGGCTGCACCCACATTCCTGTGAGGAGAGACATTTCACACTTTAACGGATTTAATTTGCCTAATCTACCCTGTACTTTAGACCTCAGTGGAAATTAAGAAATGCAGAGCTAAAATAATCTTTTAGCTGCTTGAAAAAAAAAGAGTATTTAAGTTTATACTGCTTTTGGTTGAAAAATCCCTACAGTCTCATTTAATACAATAAAAACACATGCATAAGTTTACCTAACAGGATATTTGTGGTAAAGAGAAGAACATAGTCTCTTTGAAGCAAAGTGGGCATAAACAGCAGCTTGTTTTGTGGAAGTGTACATCAAACAGAGTTTATCCTGGTGTACGGGATTTTGTACAAATATTTGATTTTGTCCTGCCCAAATCCTTACCTTTTTTGAGCTATCACATGCAATGTTCTTCAAGGTTTTTTGGGTATAGTGCCAACCCTTTTCCTGAACCTTGTATCTCCTTGATTTGGAATCATTTTGTCTTGCCAACATGTTCTTCTGCTGACCCCTGTATTGCTGCAGGAAGGTGGTTGTGGTCATTAACGTCACTGAGATATGATTGGAGCACAGCCACAGAGGGGTGGAGGCTTGAGGGCTGTAAAGGTGGGCAGGCAGTAACAGAAGAGCTGTTCAGCTACTTTGTCCAACAGCATGGAGAGCTGACCTTGAGGGAAATGGGGAAAATTGACAGGGGGAGAGCAGTAACAAGGGCTAGCTATATATCAGGAAGGCAATTTGGAGCCGTTTATCCGATGAGGGTCAATTCCTGCTGCAGTACCATAGATCAGAGTTTTCCAGCTTCAGCACATGGTCATGTGAAGAGGTTAGGGTAGATCCATTTTTGACTCACTGAGTCGCTGATCAAGTGTGATCCATACACACAATAGTAAGGTGATCAAGGGGGCTTTAAACCAGAAATATGTACATCAGGCATATTTATCTTTTTATATTTATTGCTTTGGCTCTGATCCAAGCCAAATCTGTTTCAAGAGGCAATTTCACATTGTCTCCTTCCATTACTTGGACATGGAACAGGTGATTATGTAAGGGTTTTAGGCTTTGCCATTATTATCACCATCAATAAAACCGAATACCCTCATTTGTGACCAAAGCATATTTGTCTTATGTACAGAAAATACATTAAGGTACTGTACTAAATCTGTCACTGCAGCATGATGCAATGCCATGAGCACACCAGTAATTTTACGGATGCCTTTTCTGAGTGTCTGACCTTATCTATTACTGCTTCTATTTTGAATCAGTCTCTCTGCACCTCTGGGCCTGACCAGATGGCAGGTCTACAGAGTGATAAAATTTGAGAGACAAGAGCATTGTCACACCACGAGACTCTTTGGCTCAGGCCCCAGCGCCGGTGGAGCCTGGAAATGAGCACATAACTCCAGCACGACATTTGAGTTCCCTTCATTATTTTGCTCTCCTGCGTGGCCAACAGACGCAGCGTAGTTCAGATGTTCTGCAATTATCACAGAATGGCAGGTTCATTATAATGGAGCGGGTACATTTTATGCAATGTCAAATTACAAATATTTGAAACAGAATGAGTTACTGTGTGGGTGATAAAACTTTTCGAAGAGAAAACCATGTTTGTAGAGCGATAATAAGGTAGTTTTCCATATGGCATGTCAATAAAAAACTGGCAGTGTAAAACCAAACACTTCAATACAAAATTCTCTGCTCTTTTCACGTTTTGCTAACTTGCATTTCATAAACAATACAGTTTTATATACCGTACAAAAGTATATTTTCTTTCTTGAAGTTTATAGAGATCATAAAATATCTTACACTCATCGAACATTTCTCACAAATCTAAATGTACATTTCTACAACTACGCTTATAAGAAAGGCAGATAAGCAGAGTTTTAGTTTCACACTCAAAAAACTGTTTTATACTAAGGAACAATGCTGTGTGCCTTTACAAGGAATTTATAGGCATGCACTCAGTTTTAAGCTGCTACTTCAATAATTGTGCACAAACAGCAGAAGTGAATGTATTTTTCTGTGAGGGAGGCATAAGTGATGTGACTGTTCCAGAGACTTATAAGTAATATCCATAAAATTCAATTATGCTTTAGGGTAAATGCTAATAAGCTTAGAGGGACATCTGCAACATGCAGAGTGTTGAAAGATGATACAGCTGAATATTGCAGCTGTGACCAAACCACAAGGTTTACTTGTAACTTTAGTAAGTAGTATATCAGCTGGATTTTGTTGTAAAAAGAAAGTGTAAACAATCAAAGTTAATACATTACAATTTGCTTCGAAGGGACTTCTCCTGGATTTAGTAAGTCCATTTATCCATGAATCCATAACAATATAGCTTTTAAGGACGCTATATAAATAGTGGTTATCTAACTAATCAAGGACCAATAAAACTGAATCAAGCCAAAAATGGTTGTATGAGCAGTATGCATTACCGTGGTAGACTTTTTATGCAATATGATTATAGTTGTAGTTATAGTTGGTTCCCTGCTGATAGTCTCTACAGGATTTTCCGTGCCTGGAGTCATAAAGCCAATACATTACACAACTGACAATGCATTTTTGCATCTTATCTGTGCACTGCTCATTTTCCGCTTGAAGATTCTGTAGAAATTAACTTAGAGTTGCTCCATACAAAGTAGCTGCACTTTACACCCACATAGTTGCACACTGCGCATCAGCGTGCTGTGCAGGTAAGCATAGTTTTCAGCAATGCAAGAAACCCCTAGCTTTAATGTTGGATATAAGAATGCATCAGCATTCAACCTTTTATTAATGATGGGAAATGCAGTGGAATTTAAGCTACAGCATCTGTCCATGACAGCAAAAATAACAAATAAATAAAAATAATGCATGATAAAAAAAAAAAAAACATAGCTTATATAGCAGAAGTGTTGTATTTTTTAGAAAGTTTTCTTTATATGTGGTTATTTGGATTCTACATTTAATCTGAAATGTAATCAAAATCTTACATTATCTTTTATCTAAGCAGCATACTCTCACGTCACAAAGCAGAGCTATTTTATTCAATTCAAATAAAATGTTTATTTACTTGTCCTTTCTGGATAAAAAGTGGTAATGTGAAACACTCACATCAAAGCCCCATCATATTAATTAAACTATTCTAACAACTTAAAGATTGTAATTTTAACACATTTAAGTTCTAAGTGTGGGTGAAAGCCTGTAATACAATTCCTTTTGTTTTGTTTCCATGACAGATACATACAGTATTATGCCTTATGTTTGCGTCACAGAACCCATAGAATGAATGCTAATTCTGTCTAGCTCAAAAGCTCAGTCAGTATATGTATGCATTTCTCAAAAGCTCTTAATGAATAATTAATCACTACCACTGCTGTTAAAGCATAATTTGCTTCCCAATGTGCAGAAGTTTTATTAACGGCCAGTGCTGGTCAGCTAGTTAAATGGAAGTCCATGGATTATTTATCAGAGGAAGACCACAGGACTACTGCTCATTGCCTGAGAATATATTTGGTCAAAAGCAAATACAGATATGCCATCAATAAATCTCTTGTAAAATATTGGCATTCTTTGCAGCTTCTTCTGAATTTGTGGCAACCTTTTACAAAAGGCCAAAGGCATTGTTAAGAGCGGGTTTCATATCTTTTCATTTAACATTGGCTTCCAAGGAAAAAGCAGTAGAATGATAGTGAAAACCAGCAAACCACATTCTTCCATAAGTGAAATATATGTCTCACAGTAAACACCCTAGAATATAACACCATATATATTATATTGGGATGACTATAATACACTAACTGCTTAATGAAAGATCCGGGAAATATCCACAGAATATGCACATTCCTGTTTGATGGTATTGATCTTAAAAGCCATATCAATGAGGCCATGAGAATTGATAAATAAATAAATATGCTTTTTTGGTGTGCATTGAGGGGAAAAGTCAAAATTCTGATTGTAATTTTTCAGTTTTTTTTTTGTTTTTTATTTCCATAAAAGTGATGCTTTACATTTGAATTACATCTCAAAGTCCTACAGTTAAAATAAAAACAACACAAAGGTATAATAGCAAGAAATTAAAAACGATAAAAATGACAACAAAAACAGCATAAATAGAATGAGCAATTAAAAGCTTTTTAAAAAAGCAGGGTTTTTAGTTATTTATTAAAATAATCAATTGTCTGAGGGCCCTAAGATGGTTCAGGAAGGTCTTCCACAAACAGAGAGCAGTGATTTCAAATGCTCAGTCTCCCATCATTTTGGGCTGTGGAAAGAGTGACTTTGATGAAAAGTTAGAGCATAGCAATGAAATTTAATTCCATGTTTACTGATGACACAGCCAAAAGGGAACATGTATAAAGTGAAGAGGGTAGAACTAAGTATGGAGCCCTGGGGGATCCTTCAGGTGACAGTGTGAGGTCTGGATTTTGCATCACCCAAGACCATGCACTCCTATCAGTGAGGTAGGAGTGAAACCAGTGCAGAGCAGTACCAGAAGGACCAATGTAGTGCTGGTTTCAGTGGAGGATGTGATGATCTACGACAGGGCTATTCAATTAGGTGTGACGAGGGCCGCAGCCCTGCAGGTTTTCAATGCATCCTTGTTTCGGGGGGGGGGGGGGCTTTTAACCTCCTGCTGTGTTGTGAGGGAAAAGTGTGAAAGTTGCTGTGTGTTGGGTGTTGTGGGGAGGTCAAGGTGGGCATGATTTGGAGGTTACAGAAAGAAATGAATGTTGTCAATTTTGCATGTAAAAGAGAAAGAAACAGGTTACAGTTTGTATCTATTTTGTTGTAAAATGATGAGATCAGGGGTTTCAGGTAGAAAACAGTTTTTTATAAACACTTATCTCTCATGTTGGTAAATGAATAAGGGGGGAGAGGGAGGAAGATGTTACAGTAACAGTGATAAAATGCAGTTATACAGTATAGCTAAATTCTAATAACTCAAACTGTAAGAGAAGTATCAGTGGACAATTATTGTGTTTTAAAGCTTCAAAAAACTATATGCAAGCAGGAGAAGTTGAATAAGCAGGAGGGTTGAAACGGTAATCAGTAACTGGCCTTTAACAAAGAAGTGATATGACAATAGTCTAATTTCCAAATGTCTTTCATCCCAAAATCCAAAAAGAACTTAACTTACATAATTTCTGCATGTAGCTTTCAGCGCTCAAGTACTAAAGCAAAGTTGACACTTGAAATTCAACAAGTACAATTAAGTGTGAGGTTAGCGAATCAGCATGATAGAAAACTGCCCTTGAAAAGGTCCTCCTACTGCTCAGAGATAAATATATTGTATGTAAATATGTAGAAAGTATTCCATGAATATTTAACTTCTTGGCAATGTTGCACAGAAGATAAAAATAATGCTTCCTTCAAGTGAGGACCTCTTTATGAAATGGAGGTAAAAGCTATTCTGTGTTATCAGATTTTCTAAGAAGCTTTTATTTTTTTTAAATCACACTATCTTTTATTTAAATGTCAGTTCCTGGCATCTTGGTGCTGGTGTTCAACGATGACTCCTGCTTTTCACAGCTTGCTGAGATCAGCTGGATAAGATCAACTTGGGAATTGAATTGATTGAACTTAAAACAAATAAGGTCACTGAGAAAAAAAGAAGCTTATATTTACATATTAACAGATTTTCATCCAGTTTTTGAGCTATGTGATGTAGAGGATTGTTTCCTTTCAGGACCACAACCATGATGTCTTTAAAAATGATCTAAATCTGTTTCTACCAACTCTGTTGACTTCTGTAAGTAACCTAAATGTATTTATTTGGTATGATCACAGAATATGTTTAAGATCAGATTAAAACAGTGAGCTGGCATTTAGAAAAAATACATTTAAATGCAAACTTTAGGAGGTCTAATCATTTAATCTTAGTATATAGATTAGGAGAATGAAAATTAAACACACACACACACACACACACACACACACACACAAAACAAAACAAAAAAACAATACATGGTACTGCATGGATAAAATGACACCCAAAATAACATAATTTGCTCAAAGATTGTAAATGTTTTGGGTTGTAAATGGCACGATTTCTCTGCCAACCAAAGCTAAACATGTCCCCTGGTTGTTGCACTCTAAAAATGCTTTGACAAAACCGCTCTCAGATATTGCACAAGGCAGCAATTTTTTTTTTACCAAACAAAGAAAACCCACATGAGAAAGCTATAGAAAGAAATAAACACACAGGAGTGTGATTCCACTGTCACAACTTGCTGACAATGCAGAGCTTTAAATCATACAAGATTTTTTTTTTCCTTTTTTCTATACTGCAGAAACAGGAGCAGACTAAACAACTTTAAAAACAAATATTTGTCATACTGAAAGAAGTTATCTTTTGTTTATTTGTCTTTTTCATGAAATAATTCAAGAAAAAAGACAAAATATTCAGACATTTACAGATATCCTTACACTTGTGGTCATAGTTTATTTGTGGTGTAATGCAGTTAGCTATTTTACTGTACTTCATAACTCAGGGATTGGGGCTAAATACTTTGCTGTCATCAACACAGTAACTGTGGAAATCACTACACCTTAGTGTCGCAGGCATAAGCAATTACTAAAGACAAACAACTATGAACAATTGTTATAAGTCACAACAAGTCACATTTTGTTGTTTTATATTTTCTAAGAATTAAAACTGTTAATTTGAAATAAAATGATAACACAACAGACTATTCTTACAGTCACACACAGAAACTAAACATATTGATATGACTCTATTGTACAGTAAAATAAAGACACAATATTGTCTTTAATGTTTCTGGTAGCTATTTACATTTTGATAGGGGACAGAACATAAAGAGTAGCTCTTACATTGCCTGATTCCTTTTTGTAGAAACATGTCATTGCTTGTAAAAACATGTTTTTGTTATTTAAATACAATTTGCACTTTCTGTCTAGAGTAGTATGTAGTGTCAATAGCCAAGGTATCATCACGTTACAGAACATGCTACACAATAATGTAAAAAAAGAGCATAAATATGAGCACACCAGTAACATAACTATATGTGAAGGGAATAAAATGCAGTTTCATAAAACACGGCTGGACTTCTATTTAGTGGCTGAATGTAAGTTGAGGTTGCTTGTGAATAATGTTGTGTTTCACATGTGGCGCTTTGATCATGCAAATATATTTAAATGTGTCCACATTCAAAGTGACTAAAGCCTATAAAGAGCTTTATTCATCTTTAAAAACATTGTAGTTGTAATTATATAGTCCATGTCTTGTACACAGTCTACACACACAGCTAAAGAATGGATACTTCTATTTAATTTTTCCATCTATATAATTAAAGGAATTGTGCAAACTGTTGAGCTGCATGGGTTTCTGAGACTGTGAACCATTTTAGATGCCAATGTTGACATTTGTGTGGTGCTAACATGTGAGGCTAAAGTAACCAGTTTCATGTAAGAGTATTTCTTTAGACTAGAGTTTGTACATGTCAAATTATATCCATGTCTTTGTTTTGTTTTTTTTTTATTAATTATTTCTCATTAAATATTTAAACCAGAATGGTGAGTGTTCAAATACTGTCATGCGTCATGTAGATACTTTAAAAAGGAGTTCTTATTTAAGTAAACAATTATTTATGGAAGAACATATGTATGGTGCCATTTTGACTAATTTTATTAGTGGGTTAATTTTGTAAAATGATTGTCATATTAATGTTGTTTTGTCTTGTCAGCCAAGGGTTAAGGTTAGAGTTAGGGTTCCAGTATAAACCTGGAGATAAAGCTCCAAACATGAATCGTTTTGCATCTCAAGGCTTGATGTTTGCCAGGTGCTTCCATAAGTTTTGAAAGGATATTGTAATTTCACATTATTTTTCATTCTTTTTTACATCCATGCAACTTTGCACAACACCAGTCACACTCACACACGCATACATGTTATTTATTATACATAATATATGTTAGTAGCTTCAGTAGATAATGGACACCCAGA
>JBAMIG010000003.1:11506288-11517470 GCA_037177335.1 Kiunga ballochi
CCCCGCACCAGAGCATGGACCTGGCCCCCAACCAGGCAGCAGGTCCAGATCGACCCAGCCCCCCAGTTTCGGCACCGGCAGACCCCTCCACCCATGGGAGAGGGGGAAGGCCACCCCCAGGCACCCGAACCCAGGACCCCCGCTCAGCCCGCCCAGAGCGCACCGGCCGCCCTTCACAGGGCCAACGACCACCGCTCAGGCTTCCACCAGCGACCCCGCCCCACCGCCATGGAGCAACTCCAACCACCAACCTACCCACTGCTCCTACCCGGGAAAAATAATTCTGAATCAAACTATTTGAAAAATGGATATAAAAGATGAAGGAAAGAGGAAAAGCAAGATTGGCTCTACTAAAATTAAACACCTGAATATGATTTGTTCTTTATTTACCTGTTTAGAATCGACCCAAACACTGATGACCGCCGAGATTATTTCTTTTCACTTTTTATCCCTTACAAATATAATATATCATTGTACACTAATCATTGCTTTCAAGGATGTAAAAAGTTATATTGACATGCTGACATTTATTTTTCTGAATTATAAATGAGCTTATTTATGATTTATTTTGTAGTGAATATATAAATTCTGATCATCTGAGACTTTTCTTTAGTTAATAAATCATATGAATTTTTTGTTAGATATATAACAATAATGGTGGATTCCACTGGATATTAGGTAATAGAATTGGGATGTCCACATGTTGACTCAGCTTTAATCCATGTGAAGTAAAGCTAACGTGATATAGGGAAGTAGTAGAAATGAAACATGGGAATTTGAGGTTCCAGTGAACAGAAGATTGCTTCTTATACGGCTTATTTTAGGTGCATTAATTTAGTGCCCGTCCTAATTTCTGAAAAATGAGAATGACCTCCCTTTAAGTAAATTTGACATGGCTGATTGTGGATGTAATTACTAATTAGCATGATTCAGTGATTCTACTGTCTCACAGGTGGATCATTTTCATTCTCTGTATGCTTTCAAACTGAGGAAACCTCAAGACCCAAGTCATAAGAGTAACTTTAGCTATTTCTAAATGTGAGAACTGCCAGCCTGAAATGAAAAGCAAGAAAAGATTTCACACTTAGTATGTGCCTTCCTGACTGCCTGTCAGGAAACTGCAAACTCACGAGATAAATCCTTTAGAAATAAATACTAAATGTGAACTTTTAAAACTCAATTTTGGTGTAAAAAAACAAAAAAACAAGTTTCCACATATTTCCAAAATGAGAACAACTGGAAGGCAATGACTTGTAAGACACTGACTGAATTTTTCAGGCTCATTCAGTATTTTTATCATCCATAAACCGTATCCCTTTTTGTCTTTGGATTTTTTCCACAGATGTCACAATGTTTCCAAACACAATATTCATTTAATCCACTCATACATCTCCAAAGCAACATAACATAGACCTGTGTGCTTTCAGGTCAAACTTGTGTTCTTGTCATTAAATTCAACATTTTGTTCAAATAATTTTGTTGAAATAATGTCAAAAGCCAGAACTTTATTTAATTTGATTTAGTTAAACTTTTTTTTATTAAAAAAAATTAAAGTGGAATTTATAAAAAAAAAGCTGAATAAAGTTTGTAATTATTTCATAGGACCACTTCCACGGGCCTCAAATACTTAGGATAAAGTATCCTGATCTGCAAACAGCCATCATATTATGATTTAATAAGGTTTTTTTTTTTTAAGACAAGACTGTTGTTTACCTTTTTTGACTTGAACTCCATACAATCATATTTTCTCTTTTATTATTTCTTTTGTTTTTTATTGCTGAATTCTCCAGCACTGCCATAACCACTACGTACTACGATTTTTTGTAATATTAACCTTTCAGCAGGTAAGGTGTGATTCAGAGTTGGCCATACAGTCCCTGGAAGTTGAACTACAACATTATTAGATAATTTATTCATTGGGGGAAAATGTGAGCAGGTGTTTCTGACAAATAGGATACAACATATGTTTTGAAAGGTTTTGCTGTAGATGTGTTAAATGCTGTAGTGAGTCTTAGTTTCATCACCTGAATGTATTAAATAAATCTTGTTCAAAAAAAGAATGACACACAAATGTGTCTTTGTAATACCATATAAAATATTTAATTTGGACTCATGTCCGTTGTTAAAATGATCTGGCTGATGATACAATAAGAAGAGAACAACACATTTCAGATAATTGTTTCCAAGCTCCCGTATCAGTTTTATGCTTAAGTGCTTTTAATTTTGAGCTGTGAGGCCTTTATTTGGGTTGATGTGCCCTTTTGTTTTCTATCCACTTCTTTTTTGTCCCTATGGGGTCATCCACTCAGAACTTTGAGGTTTGATCGTATCTACTGTTGTTTTTAAATTTAGCTGATGTCTTTAATGTATGTCTCTTTGCTGTTACATGTACTGTTTGTTTGTTTTTTTAGCTATTGTATTTTAGTATTTTACATGTAAATGATACATTTGAAGTGTGTTTCTATTATAAATAGCTGCTCAGAGTGAAAATTACTTACGTACAATTTGTTAAACTACAAAGCCTATATGAATAAACAAATTATTTATAAAGAATCTGCATATTATTGTTTTTGTCAGTGCACACAGCCTGGTTCCAACCATGACTTTTTTTTTTTTTTTGCTAGCCTCAGTGGTTGGATATCAGACATGTATTGGAGCAAAAGCTTTATTTTTAAACACGAACAGCTTTACCATGAGGTCTATCTATGATTTGTCAACTAATGTTCAAGCATATTCCTCTGATTGACACAAAACTTCTCATGAGGCGAAGGACATACTGATCCAGTTTTCAGAGGGCCACCAACTTCCTGACAGACAATTACATTTGATTTAACTTCATTTATATAGCGCCACTTCGTGACAGTGTCATCTCAGGGCGCTTCACATCATACAGGCATGTAAAACTGGGCTACTTCACATCCAGCTTCCAAAATATCTGTACATTTTTAAGCTTTGAGCTTTTCTCTATATAGCAAAAATGTCAAAATTCAGGTTTACAGTCCAAAGTAGGAAAAGTCAAACCCCCCGTTCAGATGCCCAGGAGGTTTGCCAAAGACTTGGTCTCCGACTTAACAGCATCAGCTTCAAAAGAAACTTTAAGGAATTAACCCGTGAAATTGGATTAAGTCTAAACCCACGTTACAATCCCTCATTCAGAATACACAAGCAAGCCTTTTGTGTCAAAGTATCTCACCTCACTTGGAACCCCAATTGGACCTAACTCAACCTCAGCTGAACTCGCCAAAGACATGATGATAACTCTCTCTCTCTATTACAAAGTGTTAATAAAAAAACTCACCTCTTTAAAACTTGAGTTTTTAATGCTGAATGCATAACTGTACTAATTGCTGTTATTTGTTTAATAACTGATTTGCAGGTAAAGTTAAGAAAATGAACATTTTCTTGTCAAGGAACAGCCTAACCATAACCCTCTAGTGACCACTGACCAATTTTTTTATCTGTGCAAATATTTCCAGAATTACAACACTGTGATGGCAGAGTTAGCTGCCACACACATGGTTAAGGTCTGGTAACTCTTTTCTTTTATTTACAATAGTTATTTTGAGATACTTTATAGATTAAACACATTTCACATTTTTATTAAAAGCTGACAAAGGGAGTTAACTAATTGGGTTCACACATTTGGTTAATTTGCTTTTGTTTTTTTTGGATTGCTTTAAATTAATACTTCCCTTTTTGAGTTGCCAGTTCCTTTGTCATGGTCTACCTGCAGAGGAAGAAGTCCCAGCTGCTCCTTAAATAAGACCGTGACCTAATTGGGATCCTCCATTTCCGTAAGGAGGGAGGTGTAGATGGTTTTAAGTTTTCTCTTTGTTTAGTTGGATTTTGTTGTTGTTTTTTTGCTTTGTTAGCAATTTTGATTAAAATTTTATTCTTAAGAAAGTTACTTTGAACTTTGTTCTGATTTAGTTAAGCTTAAGCTGTAGTTGTGTATGTGTATTGTGATGTCTACCCTAGTGTGTCATATTGGTCTGATCAGCCAGTATATATGTTTCCATTGTGTGTCAGTTTGGAAGGTCAGTTAGTTTCTTGGTTTCTTATGTTGTTTACTTTGAGGTTGACCTCTTTTATGGGCCCAAAAGTTATGTTCTAACTTTGTTTGATATTTTGGTTAAAAATAAATGTAAATTAATACATTTTTTCTACAAAACTCCGTGTGCTCCTGTTATTCTTCGGTTCGGTCCCTCACAAACACAAATACAAGTGTGTGAGAATCCTCAAAATCTTGTCTGTGATTGGACGATTTAAGCGCGGGGGATCCTTTTTTTCTACCGTACTGATCACTATATGGGTGAAGAGCTCCATTTATTTTTTTCTGGTGGGTTTTGAATAGTTAAAATATGTTGTAAGGTTTGGTTGTTATGATCACAAAGTACACGTTACATCCTGTCAGCATCAACAGGTCTTTCTTAAGAGGGAGAAATCAAATATGCCTGCATCAAATATTTCTAAGTCTTTGTATATGAGGCCCCATGACCTTCCATCTGGATTCCTCCATCCGTATGCAGTAAGAGTTTCTAACCTGGCTCCAAGTAGTACCAACCCATCAGCCATGATTCTAGCTGGTGCCTCAACAGGAGCCTAATTAGTTACAGTTCTCTTACTTAGAAGCCCATCTGATTCAATTTGAGATAATTTTTCTCTCCCAATCGGCTACATTTCAGATGCAAATATCTGGGGCCTAATGTACAAATACAACGTACATCTAAACATGACATTATAGAGATTGTACAATTATTATTTAATATATTTCACAATATTCCCTTTTTACCATGTAAGAAATATAAAGAGTGGTGCTCAGAAGGCTTGACTTTGTCCAATGATAAAGTTAATTTTTCGTAACATTTTTTAACGTAATATTCAGGTTTTATATGAATGCTGAGGCTAATCTGCTACACCTACTACTCTTTTTCCAGTATACTGACCTGTGTATACTTTTTCACCTGTCTTTGAAGCTCCAGAAGATTCTTGGGCTCCATTATTTTTCAGGATTTTAAATGGGAGACCCATAAAGATTCAGCAGCAAAAGAAAAGCGCGGCAGACACAGTACTTCTGTCATCAACTAAGAAAGGTCAACCAACTACAGAAGTTGCAATCCCAGATTTACCCAGCTGTCATTGGATTTGTTCTGTGCATTTCTATAACAATCTGTAGGTTATTAAATGAGACCAGAGAAAGCGGCAATGCACAGTACAGTCTGCTAAGACCATTAGTGCTTATCTGTATATGTTCCTGGATTGTATTTCTTCAGGATGAAGAGAAAGATTGGGAAATAATTAAAGATATCTCTCTTTCAGGTCACCATCTTTTTTACTTGCTGCCCTCTGGCCAGAGCATCAGATCTCTTTAGTTTACAAAATGACATTTTCACCAGAACTTAATGTTACCAAATAAATTGTTTTAATTTTCATAATAATGATAAATGAGAAACAAATCAAATGTTTGCTGTTTAGGAAGACTGTGAGTCAAATTGCGCATGTGTGTGTGTGTGTGTGTGTGTCTGGGTGAATTTGTTTTTTTGAGTAATGAGACATTATATAAAATCCTACCTTGATGCATCTTTTTTTTATCAGAAAGTGTATACTCTTTCCCAAGTTTCTAATAACATCCACTATATGATGACGAACATTACTGAAAGCCTGCAGTGATTCACAAGCCCATAACAAAAGACTAATCATATTCGTTTAACCTTCATGCCAAATTTCATGCTTGTATGAAATAAAAATGTCTCTTCTCGCTTGACTTTTTGCCTGAAATATGTGTGTACCTGCTTTTGTGAAGCTTAAGGGTGCAACAAAGTAGGGTTCCACATTAAATAAAAATGAGTAAAGTGAGGGAAGTTTCATTATTCATCTCACACGGGCTTGCCCAGCTCCCCAGCTTTCCAAAGGGAACACTATGAAATTTCAATTGGCATCATTCTATGTGTTGAGTTTTAATGTCAATATCGCAGACAGTCTTCAACAGCCTCGCAGCCTCCCTTCTGACTCCAACAAGAAACTTCAAAGGAGCACTTCTCTGAATCCCTCAGTCTTGCATTAAAAATGTTAACCTTGGAGACATGCTAACTACCCGGCCGTGTGTGCTGCCGAATCCCAATGAAGATTCTGATCATTCAGAACAAGGATGAAAAGAGGAGTTAACTATGCCCTCTGCCTGTCAACCTGTCCATCCATCTGGCCATCGGTCCGCTTCTTCTGTTGAAACTTCAACATTCCTGCCTTTGTGTTCACTTCATTCTTAGACAGAAAAAAAAGATTGCAGAATCAATGCTGCTTCTTAGAAATTAAACACTTCAGATGAATGCTGCTGACATTTACTATAAGACGTTGGGAGAGATATGCTCTGCATTAACATACTTACTGTATGTAAATGCGTCACAAAAGCAAATATGCCCTTATATGTAGCCCGAATAAAATAAAACAAAAACAATAAGAAAAGAAACAAAATGAAACGACAACAACCACATGGAAGAGCTGAGCTGGTTCTTATGGGACCAGTATGGCAGTTGCTCACTTAGCCTCAGGTGTGGGGCTCTAATGGTTGGCAGCAAACACTCCACCTGGTTTCCAATGTGTTCATAATGATGCCAGCGCTTTGGAGGTGGCATCAGAGGTATACTGGCAGGAATATGTGTGCAGGTGGTGCAGATATACTTTGGTGTACTACAGAGTGAATGACATGCTCTCCTCCAGCTACATTTGACAAGACATGTATCCCCTAAGACTTAAAGAATTTTATATATATATATATATAAATCTTGCAGGTTTAGTATTTACAAGAATTTTCTCATCAATTGGATTTTCTTCAACATAGCTAACAAGAAGAACGATCTGTACAGTAGTCGGGCCCTATCAGTGATTAGACGCTGCCTCAACAAAGCTTAAGTTAAATATAATCACTGAGGACATGTCAGGGTCTAATTATAAGTGGGATAATGTCAAAGACTTTAAAATATGTGATAACAGCAAGCTTTAAGGTCATCATCGGGATAATTAAACAATTATGGCACTTGTTTCTAGGACATAAAGACAACAACGGTTCTGGTTAAAATAGCTATAGCTATTTACCTTTGCTTCAATGACCTCATCATATCTGAAATATTCATGTTGCATAAGGTATTTCCTCTTGAAATAAATAAATAAATAAATAGTATCAACAAAGACCTCTGTGGAACTGACAGACTTTACTCCATCTGCTATGGCAGATGACAGGCAAAGTAGTTTTAAATAAAAGTCTGTCTGGATGTCAGACTGCCCTCATTTCATTTGAATTAAAGTCCTCCAAAGACAGAAAAAAAATCCTCTTTCCCCTCTTGCCCTCACTTAATATATGGAAAGGCTCAGATAATCCTTATGAAGTTCATCTCATGCAGCTGGGAATCTCAAGAAAAGCATTTATACATAATGCGAGCTGTCCGTCTGATAGACCTGTAAGGAATAGATTATCATCATCCTCGCACATTAGGAACACCCACACAGTCTCAGTCATCGCATTTAGAGAGGGCATGAATGGGAAGGAAAATGTCATTAGTAAGATAGGTAATCTGTTTCTGGAAAGGAATCAAAGATCATAATTGGATTTTCTTCAAGGCATCTCAAAGCTTTTTGGAGTCTCAGACCGCTATCATATTAATGATTGTAAGCTGACCGAGCAGAGTGAGCTTGGTGAAAAATGGCCTCCTCTACAGGTGCCAGCCTATAACTTTAGATTGCTTTGATGTGTTTTCATAGAAAAAAGGTTAGAGCTATTTAAAGTGATTCACAGCATGTTCATTGAACATTATGTGAAAGATATGGGAGGAGTGGCATCATAGAAAAACGTATATCACCACAAAGTTCAAATTCATGTGCAAAATGGATTCATTCATTTGTAGAATGAAAACTAAATTGAGAGACTGTTAATCCCCTCACCAGTGACAGCTCAACTCAGTATAACTAATCACATGGTATAAGAAAGGTTCCTTACACACTCAAATCTTTGCTTTTTCTCTTGTTCCTACAGGTCACTGCATTGCAGATGCAATATAGTTTGATTCATTTTAAGAAAACAAAATACTACCAAAGTAAGGTCTGCTCTACTGTGCATTTCACATTCAGTCCAGCAAAGTTGCATAAATTGTTTCTACTGTGTTTTAAAAACCCAGTAACTCACCTAATCTTATTGCCTTTAGTTATCTAACAGGCAGGTTACCTGTTAATTACTCAGAGAACTGGATTATTTTGGTCATGTTTCTTAGTTTTGATTAAGACTCTTGCAGTGGCAACATTCATGAATATGTTAAGTCCTCCTGGCAGCTTATTGTGAAAAGAATGTAAGGCAGTCATGGCATAAATCAAGTCTTCCAGGAAATTAAGACTTTTAAGGTCTGACTTTGGCAACGTTTATTAAATGCTGAGCAGCAGAGGAAACTTGAAGCGGTTGAAAAGCGCAGACCTTCGCTAAGTCACTGTCTTTATTTTTGAGTCAGTCGCTCTCAGGGAAAAATCTAGCCATATTAAAGAATCATTTTAATATTAATCTTGAACCCAGGTGGCAAATTAGATCGCTCCTTAAATTTCATCACTTGTTCTTTATTCCATTTCTAAAATTTCCTGAAAATTTTTGTAAAATCTTTTGAGTTATGTTGCTAACATGCTAACAAACAAACAAGTATGCACCAAAACCATAACCTCCTGCTTAGTAGAAGGAATAAAAGCGGTGATCATAATAAAACTGAGTGACTTCACTAAAACAAGAAAAATGAACAGGATAAAACCTTCAAAACAAAAAAAGTCAGGAAAAAGAGTTCAATCAAAACACACTAAACCACGAAACACTGACATTTTTAACAAGTAGAACATTTTGTCTTTCATTAAAAAGTAAGATTAGGATAAGATATAAAAAAAAGATAAGAGCTGAGATGTAACAACTTTCACAGTGTGCCTTTCAAAATAATGTTGTGAGATTCATATTGAACTTCATTATAGCTATTTTTAGAGTGAGCAAGTACATTCAGTTTTTTAAAGTTTAAAAGAGATTTTTCACAAATAAAAATCAAAGTACAATAAAACGCATGCAACCCATAATGCTCCATTTACTCCTGTTTGTAATACTTGTACGGTATATTAAAAAGTTCTGATTTCTCCAAATGCAACTGCAGGATTTGGTGGATGCCAACGTTTGTGTATAAAGTTGTATCATACTTCTGCTGGATGTTGCTAAAGCCTCAGCAGATGGAGGGATGCAGTTATGGAAGAAGACGGCAATAATCTGAAGTGCTCCCATCTTGGAGTGCTTTGAAAATTGCTGTAATGGTGGAACACATGAAATGTTCTTACAGCAATGCTATTTCTCTAATGATTGTGTTTCTTTACCTTGTATCCCATTATTATTTTACTCTGGTCTTTAGAATTTTCACTTGGAGAGAGCAGCAGTGATAAGATGCTAACGGACCAAACTTTGTTAAATTGTGATCATTAGTGAACACTGCAATGCTTCTCTTTAATACAATTACAATAGTTTACTTTTTAAATAATTGTAAAGCTGAATTGCTATTTTTGATTAGCTATTTCTGCTTTTTTTTGTTCATTTTTCAACGTTTTATTCGTTTAACTGGTGACTGATTGGAAAACTTTTTGCTGCCATTTTTTAAGGACATTTTTTGGAACTGGTATTAAATCAAACTGGTTTCGAAAGTTTAGTTGAGCTCATTCTGGCTTTAATTTCTATGACACAAGGTGTTGGAAAGAAGTTGAATTCCTCTTACATATTGTGCCACAATGAGAGATAGGGTGGCTCTGAAGCTTTGCAACATTAAGGATGCAAAAACACAAACTCACTATTAGCCACAACACCAAATATGCAATTGAAGATATGTTGCTATTTTATGTTTTTAATTTGCACCGCACAGAATGGATGAAAATTGAGCTATTTTTGGATAAAGCTTGAGGACTGAGTAAAACAATATTGGTAATCGATTCAACTGTATCTCAATAAGCAATGCTTTGGAAGGGGTTGTTCTACCTTTCAACAATTTATGCACTGTCCCTGTGGAAGTAGCCTAGCAAGCTCATTGCAACAGATGGAAGCAAAGGGCAACAAACTACAATGACTGCTTGTTGATGTATAATTAGAACTTTATTCACTTATTTAATATTATACCTTGACAAAATCATTGACTTATTCATAAGTGAATATGTCAGGCTCTCCAAGTCCATACGTGTAAATTAAACCCAGCATAAGGAGTCTGAGCAGAAGGTAGAAAACAAGCTGGAAACTAATACTGTGATCCACTTTCATTCTTTTTAGCCAAGATGTTTAATGGAAATACAAACTAAGAAGAGGAAAAAGAAATGCTGTAAAATTCATAGTAAATGGAGATTGTTTCAGGCCCCTAAGCAGTATATTTAATTATTATTGAAGGAAACAACATCACAGGTAATTTTTTCGAGCAGGCTTTGGGACCTGCTCTGATTAGCTCATAACACTTTGACCACAAAAGATATTTGCAGGGTGTCTGGTCTGGTGCCAGGACATCAGCTGTAAATCCTGTAATGAGGTAGGGTCTTATAGATTACGTTACCTTGCAACAGATGTTTTCCCTGATGATATTGGTGGATTTCAGAGGCCATGTCAATTCACTTCACTCTCTCTTGGAAAACTGTGTTTCATTAAGCTGTGCTTTGCATGTATGTAATTTTAATGTTTTAGTTGGGCAATGTACATACATACTTAATAAATTTGCTCTTGTAGTTTTACGTATATGATAAATCTTCTGTCGGCTAATAACCCAGCAATTCTATACAATATTCATGTAATAATGTAACCAAGGATCTATAGCATGAAGGACAATATTTGAAAAGATATTTTAAAAAAATCCAAAGTATATCATGAATGTTGAATGCAAAGAGGAAAGTGACACACTCCCTGTCAGTTTTTTTTTTTTTTTTGCTTTCAAAAAAGCCTCACTTAAATTTTTTTTGTGCTACTCCACTGGTAATAGGAAGAAATTTCTCAAGTGTTTTTATGTTACAATGTATAATGTACTGTAGCTGAAAAGCGTTCTAACAAAAACGTCTCTGCTGTTAGTTGCGCCACTAGGTGGTGTAGCGTTATAGCGTCATAAATTAATATTAATATGAAATATTAACATTAATAATATTTACCTCGGAGCACCAC
>JBAMIG010000003.1:11517570-11527870 GCA_037177335.1 Kiunga ballochi
TCATTCATTCATTCATTCATTCATTCATTCATTCATTCATTCATTCATTCATTCATTCATTCATTCATTCATTCATGATAATGATCGAAATATTCAGACAGAAAATAATAATTAGGCAATTGGATCGCATCTATTTTAAACACAGCAACATAAAAATTGAGGTTATAAAGGTATCAAACAGGAAAAAAGTTGTCAAATCTCACTTGCTAGCACATTTTATTTTAATTATTTAATAAATTGTGTCACTTTTTTTGTATACGAAAGAATGTGTCTATTATACTCAACATCCTCTGGTATTAATTTAAATACAGCTACACATGACAAGGAAGCATCAATGTCTTCAAACTCAAACCAATTACATTTAAACAATGAATCTCAAAATGCCCCCACAGCTACTGTGAAATGGCCACAAGGAGCATGATGCAGATTTTTAATACCTCTGAGGGATGTCAGTGTCAAGTTGCATTTTGTTGCATCATGTCTCTCCTGCCTCTGTGGTGAGAAGCCGCTTCTGCTGACCCGTCCTTACTGCAACGCTTAAAAAAATACACCATTAACCACTGATTCTTGATTAAACATTCAAACACGACTTCTTTCAAGGGAGATTTGTGAACATATGTTGAGTTTGCCATCATAGAAGGAGACCTGAGAGCAGTGTTTGTGTTGTGAATTCAGGACAGATTTGGTCATCATGAAGAATGTAAGAAGAAAAAAAGGCCCCAATGTAAAAAGCAAAAATGTAAAAAAAAAAAAAAAAACCTTCTCATTGTGGTGAGGCAAAATAGATAATTGTTAGTCTGTTTGCTGCCATTTTACCATTTCTGCAAGCTTACAAAATGCATCTTTTTCCTGAAAAGTGACAACAGCATCACCAACCTCCTTTTGATGGATAGAATAAGAAAAGTGTCCACTTGTCCATTTTCTGCAGAGGTAATGACAGCCATCTCTCCCCAGTCCTTCACCTGACACACAACCATCAAAGCTGTAGAAATGTGCTTATTTTCTTCAAGCACTCATCTTTATATGTTTCTTTAGCTTTAGAACAAAATGATAATTTTAGATTCACCACAAAATATCTTGTTAATTAAAACAATTAACAATAACATCTTTTTAGATTTTGACATTAATGATTTTTTCCCCCTTTCTGGATGCAAGTCCCATTCATCACAATTCAGTGAAAAACAGACTCATGTTTAATCTCCTTTCTTCTGTGTTGTCTAATTTTTAGATGTACAATCTTCTTTCCTGACTGAAAAAGTACCTCATTTTGTCCATCCTTACTTCTAACTGACTGGCAACCATCATATTTTGTCACATAAATTATCTTCTTTAACAGGTTTTGTAACACTTTCTATGGCTCTTTTATTGTTTCATGTCACTCAGGTACAACGGTTCATTTGGCTCTTTGAGAACTCCCTTTCAACAGCATATAACAAACATGTTACAGGTTAATTGCATAATAGGACATATTTAGGCATTTGTTTTAAAAATACAACTTGATAACAAAAAGGTTATACGTGTCTTTAAAGAGAGCTTTATTTGGGATGTTCAGCTAATAAGTCAAGTTATGAAGTTTGTTGTGGTGACCTGCTGGGTGTCAGCAGCTCAGGGCAGAACAATCGTTGCTTGCAGCCATATTGCTCTTCCCCGATGGACAGGTTAAGTGCATGAGTAGCTGCTTGTAAAACGGCTGCGGTAGCAGCAAGTGTGTGTGAGAGTTTGTTCTAGTTAATTGTGTAGAACCAGGAACCTAAAAGCAAGCGTTGAAGATGCAGCCAGTAATACTTTTACCTGATGATTGCTAACCTAAGCTATGCGGAGACGTAATGAGAAACTTTGCTTACTCTCAGTTTGTTGTTTAAATGCTTTTACTGAGGTTCATAGTTTCTGTGCTCATCACATTGTCATATGTAAATATTGATGGCTGAAATTAATTGTTTAAAATGTGATGTAATGTGTTTTGTACATTTGAGCAGCTAAAGGCTTTTATTAGTGCAATATCAACTAATTGGTAAGCAAGATATTTACTTTTAGATTGTTTGCTAGTAGGTAGATGTTTGTAAATTTGTAATTCTGTAACATTTATAAATGGTAAGTTTGTTAATTGGGTTGAAATTAGATTATATAATTAGCTTATTGTCTTTATGATACTACTTGATTTTGTTGGTATCAATACTACTATTTTCACTGTAAAAAAATATGTATACCCTGTGTCTTTTCTAAGTTTTTTGTTGTTGTTTTTTTTTACCTGACTTGGTGGTCAACAAGCCAAAACAAAACCAAAGAAATGGAAAAAGATTTAAAGGATTTTCTGACTAAATACAAGTTGTTCTTCATTTTTTCAAGTGTGGGGAGTAGAGCCGTTGGTCAAAAAACGACATTGTTCCTATCTGTCTTTCACTTAATGGTAATCCTGCAGGTGTGGTGATGTCATTTCGTATGCAAGGGGTTATGATTAGATGTAGAAAACACTGAAGCATCAACTGAGATTCAGCTTTCTTCAGAGATAGGTTTTCTAAAAGCTCAAACAAAGCATTGTTGATTTGAGAGTTTAATCACATCCAGGTAGACAGAATAACCTGCAGAGGTGGATTTGCCATGGCCATTTATATTCAAGGTTGATTACTTGTAGGATGTCATTTGCATTATCAGAGACTTAGCACTAATGAGACTCCTGGTTTTAGACCTTAATTGGATTGCCTCACCACAGTCCCTTATTGATATTTGCATGCCACAGTTCATCACGATAAGAAATGAGAAGATTATCCACTGGAGGTATCCAATTGCAGACTCCATCTGTGAAGTTGAGGAATCCGTTTCTGTGCTACTGTTCCCACGAGGCATAGAGAAGGGGACAATGGCAAGCGATGAAAGCATAAACTCCTGTACATACATTAGAGTGGATACAGTGGGCTCCAGTCAGACCTGATGACTGATCCAACTTGATACCCTTATGTCAGTTTCTGTTTGTCATTTGAAGAAGCAGTTTTTGTTTACCTGCTCTGTGCTGTTTTGGCTTCTACAATAAATAAATTACCACTGTGCAAACTTACCAAAAGTAAACACTTGCAGGGAGTGAGGTAGATGGGTTAAAAAAAATCTGCATTATCTGAAAAGAAAGATTTTCCAAATAAAAAGAGCTGGGTTTGGAGAGGGAACCTATATAGTTTATTTTATTCACACAATAAGAGCTTGATTCCATAACTAAATGTAAAACACCCCCCAAGCCATCAATCACACTCTCCGAGGGCTTCACAGCATTATTAAAATTTAGATGTTTTACTACAGTCTGCAAAAATGATCCAACAGCTCCCAAGAAACATGTAAGTAAAGCTGTGGAGCCAATCTTTGGTTCATTATGGGAAATAATAAAACAAAACCTGTTCATCAAGAATGCTTTTGTCTAAAAATAAAAATAAAAAAATGTTTATGGAATGATGTACAGATGGTGCTGGTGCTGCGGGCATTAGAGTGTGAAAGTACTTTGGCTGAATGTCAAAGACAAAACTTTTTGTTTTATTATTGGCTTTAGAAATAACTGGGCATCTATGTATTGAAGGTTTTTCACAATTTTCATAATTTTACAAGCTCTAATATATTTCCAAACTGATTTATTTTTTGATGAAGATTATTATCCATGTTATAATTTTTTTTCAATAAAATTTGAAGTACTTTATGTATAAAATGTCTAGTCTATTGGTTTGCAACTACTGCAGGAAATGTGGGATTTTACATATATTTAGAAAAACAATACAGCACACAACCATGTCTTTGAGTTTTGAATTGATCAAAGGAAAAATAAAGCCATCTGGCTACCTGTTAAGGTTGGATCAGATTTGGGAAAACATGAGTGCTTCCACATCCCTGCTATCAGCAATCCTATGAACTCCTGCTATAGAAAACTCCAAGGTCCATGACTGCTGAGTTGGTGCAGTGTGAAACCCATTAAAAAACATTCCTCTC
Source organism: Kiunga ballochi (assembly GCA_037177335.1). Taxonomy (NCBI): domain Eukaryota; kingdom Metazoa; phylum Chordata; class Actinopteri; order Atheriniformes; family Pseudomugilidae; genus Kiunga; species Kiunga ballochi. The sequence continues at coordinate 11,521,534 of JBAMIG010000003.1, forward strand.
TGCTTGATAGTCAGCTTTTAGGAAAATAAAACTGGACTCTCAACAGAAGCAGATATTGTTGTTGTTTCACAGATTTTCACAGTTTTGTCCAAATGCATTTCAGCACCTGAGGGTTTGATTTAATGGATGGGTGGATAACATGGCTTTAATGGATTCATATGCACATAAAATGTGCCTTTTAAAATGGTATATTCATTGATGTTACTTTCCGAACTGTGAGGGATTTTCTAGTTGTCCAGACAAAGCCGAAAGACTGATTTCAAACCTTACGGTCATGTTATATGGATGCATTTGCAACTACCTCTGGCTTACGTGTGCAAAAGTGAACAAGTCCGGGACACCGTTTAACTCCTCAGTAAATCTCGTGACCAAAATTGAGTGGAGTAAAACATTAACGCAGCATGAAATATACAGTATAACCACATCTTCCAGCCAGCTGTGCTCTCATCACGTACAGTTGAAGTTCCACTGAAGAGAGAAAATTAACAAGAGAGAAAATATTTGCACTAATTACCATTGACATTTATGCTGTTAACATGTTTTAAAGGTGTTGTGAGCAAATAAAAGCCATGACAACCTCCTGCTGAGCCGTTGGTCTCAGAGCGGTCAGCGCAGCATAAACTTGGCAATGGCTCTCACCGCTTGGCTTCCCCCGCTTTATCTAATCACTCAGACATGGCTGGGGCCTCAGGCATGCTGCCCTAACTCTACGCTTGCTCCGGGCAAGGTTGAAGAAGAGGGTACTTTGGCTTAAAGCACATCCGCATTCATATCCCCAAGATTATCTATAGTGAATCCCAGATATCCAGTGCACTTCTCATCTCACTTTTCTCTCTCTTATTTCATCTCAGCCAGGTTTTATGAATATAAAACCTTTTGTTGCACAGTAAACTCCTAGTGAATGAATTAGGGAATATCTGAGTAGAGCAGCTGATTGAAGGTGCACGGTAAATGCATTATGAAGGGAAGGGCTTGTAATTACGTTCATGATTAATTATAAATTATTCTCCAAGTAACCTTATAGATAAAAGCACAAATTAACCTTTACAAAATCCCTCAGACACAATGTGCATGCTAATTAGAAGAACAATACAGAAACAGTCCCTCTTTTTTTCCAAGTATTTTACCCATGTTAACAAACTTTTGTTCGCTTTGGAGTAGCCCAGATTTCTGATAACATAATTCCAGAGTAGATATGAATACAAAAAATAAAATAAAACTTAAATGTCACAGAATAATCATCAGGAAAGTTGAGTAAAATAAAATATGATACAGCTACAAACTTGAGGCTGCATTCAAAAGTACTTTCTTAGACAGAGCGGCTGAGTTTCCTCTGCAGCCCAAAGCATCTCATCCAGTTGTAAAGTCAGACATGTTGCATCAGTAATCTCTCCATCCCTCTTTGTGTCTTATTGGCCGCAGGTCTATTGAGGCATCAAAGCAGCAATGGATCTCTGAGAGGAGAGGCCTCCTCTGCACACTTCCTCTTATGGTCTGGCAGATGCATCGCACAAACATGAGCATGAACCACGACTGATCACTTAGGAAATAGAACCTGGATGCCAGATGCTCTTCTTTAATATTTATATTGCTTCATTAAAAGGTAACTATTTGAAAAGTTTTTATAAATAAATGGTCACCATTCTGGTGTATATTAGTTTACATAGCCTCCATACATCTCGTATGAGCCTATACCAGTCTCTAAGGAGGTTCAGAAGGCTTCTGTCATCAGTTTCTTTACTCAGTGAATGAAAGGTTTATGTTGTCTCTTATCTTGTCTTTGAAGGGATCTATGACATCTGCCCTCATTGCTTCTTAGTCTCCAAAGAGGTCTATATCAGACTCAGCTGTCTTCCCATTCAGCATCATCTAATCTGCCAAATGGCAAAATACATGCCTATTATCACAAGGCTTGGTGATATTGTATTTTATTTGCAACTCCACTCTCACTTCACTCTCTTGACCATGATTTACCTGAATCAGGGCTCAATCGATTGTCAACAAGTGAACCTGCATCCCATGGGTTTGGCTTCCACCTTCCCTGTAGGGCCTACTCTGCCAATGTCAACTTGGATCTCACAGGAGTTGTTGTTCTGTCTGCTTCACCATTATCTTAGACAACTTCTGGTCTGGTCCCAGCCCTGACAGCTTCCTGCATTTTCATGGGGTTGTTCCCAGATTCAACCATGTACTGTATGCCTGGTGATTTGGTCTATGTGCCAAACTCAAGCCAGGCTTTGCTTGTCTAGCCTTCAGGTCATTTCCCCAACAATTGAAACTGATCAGTGGTTTCTTTGTGTGAAATTTCCTGTTTATTCATTTCTTTTAGGCTTCTTCATAATGATATAACAGATATAACTGCAGGTAATCAATTTCCTAGCTAAAGGACAAAGTCAAATATATACAAAGATGTTTTCAATATAATATATATTATCATAATCTTTCTTTTTTTAATCAGTTTTGGTCAGCTTTTATTATACATATCTTCTAATGCATCAGTTGCTTTTAAGGACCAAAAGGTAAAATAAAACATAAGCTCTTACTGTAGAAGTGCTTTTCATAATTAATTATTTTAAGCTGTGTTGTGATTTGATGCACAAAGTTATGACCTAAAAGTTTTAATGTATTTTGGTTAATGTTAAATATAAGTATTATGCAGTTGCTAAGCAGGTTCCTTGAAATGGGTGTCAAAATTTTGCTGTACTCAATAGCTGGACTGCCAAGTAAGTTTGTTTTAACAACCGTATGTCTTTGTAACATGTTCTTTGTGCTTTCTTCCAACCAAAATGTACCGATCACACTTCCCCGCTACCTGTACTTACATGCCTGATTGCTGTTTCATTAGATATTGTTAATATAAAGGCAGTGGACAACAGAACCCTACTTAGGTTTTATTGGAACAATGGAAATAGTTTCACAACAAGGTTTACTGTTGATTGCTGTATACTAAACAGACAGACACAAATGTGGCCTAATTTGACTCATCGAGTGATGACAAGAAGCTGAAACTTATCCCAGACTTAGCTATTAGCTTTTGTATTGAATTGACATAGTGTTTACAGTACTTTCTTGGGCAAAGTCCTGTTTTATTTTTTTAAATTAACAAACCATATCAATATGTTTCATTTTGCTTATAAGTACCTAACTCGAACACAATTTCAGTACCCAAAGCAGAGGCTGTAATTAAACCCACAGTGAAATATTCCTGTCATTTTGATCTCTGCAGACATTATAGATTGTTGTGGCAATTTGTGTGCTGCCAGCTACAGCATGTGGGGTCAGTCTCTTCGGTGTGTTATCCCCTGTTCAATCCTGGCTTTTGTTTTCCTTCATGAAAATAAATGAAACAGTGCAGTCATCTGCAAAAGGCTAGCGGAGTCCTCTTGTCTGAGGAGGCCTTCGGGCTTCGTCAGCCTTTTCCAGCACGTTGTCATGACAGTTCAGAGAGACTGAAGCACAGTGCTGCTGTGGAATGACAATAAGAAAAAGGGCTTCGAAGGGGATTGCTAATGTAGAATGCCAATCATAGCAATGTTGTTCTAACGTGCTGTATAAAACACAGGTACAGGAAGCCAAAAACCAAGATCTTCTTGAAGGACAAGGATGTTATTAGGAAAAAAAGATGATAGACATAAGCTGATGTAGATGAAAATATGCCTTACATATATTAATGGAACTAAATCTGAAAAATGCAGTTCTACTTCAAAGGTGCATTTAACTGCATTTCCTTAATTTGTTAAATCTTCACAGGTTATAGCGAGCAATTAAAGCAACCAATCTTGTCTTATTACTAAACCACTGATTATACTGCAGAACAATAGGAAAAAATGATGCTTAATGAGGCTGTTCAAATGAGCTGCTCTAATGTTGAATTGAGGCTGTTAGATCAGAAAGTTTTCAGAGTTTGTGGGGGTCTTATAGTTCAGGCATCTTATGGGTTTATTTGCTCAAAGACTGCAAGTTTAAAGGGATAAGGAACCAACCCAAGATAGTGCAGTGAGGTCTTAATGAGTTGCGTAACTTCCATGGTGCTGCACATCCTCTGATGTAGCATCAGCCCAAGATTTCGAAGACTTAAATCTAATCCACAGATGGAAGGAGATTTGCAGGTAGACAGGCTGGAATTTTTATTTGATGGCTTTCTTTTTCCAAGCAGAAAGAGATGTCAAAAGTCTCCTTTTACACATAGGCAAAAACAAAAGAAGCAACTGTATCTGTCTCCATCTGACCCTGTGTGTTTTGACGATATTATGTATACAAACATTTGCTCATCTCACACTAATAGTAGGTTTATTGTCTATTTTATATGTGAACACAAGTCAGCCGATTTATTACTTGAGAATACTTTAATAAGAGTGAGCTACTTCCATTATAAATCTGCTAAATTGGTTTCATTCATTAGTGGCTGCCTTTGAAACAAAAAAAGAAAAATGAAACTTTTACTTTTTCTGGCTCCTGGCAAATGAAATTATTCTACAGAGATCAATGAATTTCTGTCAAACCCCATCTGTCCAAAGCAGCTTTTCTAAAGAGGCTTAAGATTCTACAAGGTGTGTCTCCATATCATTCTTATATATCCCCTCTTCTTACTGCTGTCTTTTAGGACTGCACATACATTGTGCAAGGCATCAAATACTAACAAAAGATGAACCAGTGAACTCCATTTTTTTTTATAATAAATAATAAATAAAATTGGAAATGTTTTGCTTCATAATTACAGCTTTACCCTGCTTTTATGGAACAGATGAGTGCATATACTCACCATCACTCAGTATCTCAGAGTGCCAGAGCTCATACAAGTCAGGGAATAATAGCTGTTCAGTTTCTGTGTATGTATGTTCAAAGTTCAAAGTAACAAGAACAACAAGTAAGTTTATACTGCACCATTAGGAACAAAGTGACACCTACGATCTTGTTAAAGCAGACATTTTAAGCAGCTCTGCAATGTGATCTGCTTCAGGTCATCATGTAACATCTCAAATATTGTCATCTAATTCAGGCAGTCTATCTAAGCTGCACATTTGCTCCCTTGCCACTTGCCACAATGCCACTGCTGCCATGATCACTGCATATTGCCTGCTTTTGTCTTGAGCGCTTTCTCCACCCCAGCATCTTCATGTAGGATCAAATTGAAAGAGAAAAATTGTTCAGCATTCACTTTAAAATATCACTGAATAAAAACATGTGTGCATAAGGTTGATATAATGAAACTCAACTGCTTAAAGCTTAAAATATTTTAGCCATCACTCACAAGTTCTTTGAGCAAACTTCTCAGAGTACTTTGACATTTAAATCAAAACTTGACATAATTTTATTTCCAAATACGAGTCACTAATATCTTTTACTTGCCCAGTTACAAAAGTCTGAAATGGAAAACAGCAGGCACACAGGAATCATTCATACTTTTTTTTAAAAACCATTTTAAGCTTTTTCGCATGGCATTAACAAACTGTGATGAATACAATCAATAACACAAATACCACACATCAGACCCATTATTTATTTATTATTAATAAAATAGTAATAGTATTAGTAATAATAATAATAAGAAGAATAAGAAAAAGAATAAGGATAATACTAATTACAAAAATTACAATAATGCGCTACATATATACGAAAATACAGAGTTTTATGAGCTTCATCGAGACATGGCTGCATGAACACATCCCAGACTGTAATGCCTCTTTACACGGCTTTAAAACGGACCATGCAGACTGTAATAAACAGCTCAGCGGAAAACTAAAAGGAAGGTGGAGTTGCAGTGCTGGTTAATCAGTGTTAGTGTCATCCTGGACATGTCACGGTTAAAGAGAAGATCTGCACAAGATACATCAAACTGCTAACTTTGCCAGGCTTCAAACACAACATCCAGCGATCTCTGGAGATTTAAACAACTTTTCACTCTCTGCTAAAACATTTCAACAGTTTGCCAGCTGCTCCACCAAAGAAAATAAAACATTAGACCTTTTTATGCAAATATTTAAAATGCATACAGCTCCTAAGCCCTGCCACCTTTAGGAAGATCTGACCATCATCTAGCTCTTCTCACTTCCTCCTTAAGCCCATCATTCAGCAACAACCTGTCATTACAAGGATTGATAAGACCTGGTCGGATGGTCTCAAGATGCTCTGGGAGGATACTTCGAGGCTACAAACATCAACATCTTGACTGAGTGTGTGACACATTATATAAACATATGTGTGCATCACAAGTGGCCCAAAGAAGCTGCTGTAAATATGTATTTTGTAGCGAACTCGACCCCCAAAGATCCCACACAGAGATACACCATTTGCTTGTGGAATTTACACCCCCAAGATAAAGGCTCCACATCAAAAG
>JBAMIG010000003.1:11543078-11564380 GCA_037177335.1 Kiunga ballochi
AGATAGATAGATAGATAGATAGATAGATAGATAGATAGATAGATAGATAGATAGATAGATAGATAGATAGATAGAGCCAAAAAGAACACATTTAAACAACACAGAAGTACATAGCAGAATTGAAACAATATGAAAAAATACAAATAGAAAATCCTACAGTGTTGCAAAATATTAGGAGCCTTCTAGGAGTGCATACAATGGCCAAAATAAATATAATAAAATCCTCCTGAAAACAAATGAAAATTCTGAGTCTTGTTCACAGTTTTCCATATTATTTGGTTTTCTCAGGATAAAATAACAACTTAATGGGGAATACAAAGGCGGCCTGGTTGGGGTTAAAACACACTTTCACAATGAAGACAATTCTGCAACGAGCTTGTCATGGAACACTGACCTCACCAGCAGAGAGCAAATGATAGAGGATTTAATGTGTTTGTGTCAAACAAAGAAACCTGATTTCTTTGCACTTTGCCTAAATGTCTTCTTTTTTCAGTCTTGCAATTCAAGAAATATTGATCTGAGTAAGACCATCAAATAAATAAAAGTAAATTATCATCAACAAATACAAGACACGTTGAACAGAAGGGGGATATAAAGGTATAAAAAAAAATTTAACAGCATTATCTTTAATTTCCTGCCAAAAAGAAAAGCTAAAGAAAATCTTTTTCTGTGGCAAACCAACCAGGCAATCTGAAGCACTGATGCCCCCTCATTATTAATCCTGTGCAAATTTCTTTCAAATTTAGCCCCCGGTAATCTCCATAATCTAGGATTACATCGGATAGGAAAGGGAAAAGAGGCAATCAATCTTTTTTAAAAGTTTTAATCCTTTATGAAATAGACTGGATTATTTCCTTGGGTTAGGCTTTATGACCAGGATTTAATTCCTTCAAGTTTCAGTGCCAGCTCTGTGCAGCTCCCCTGCTTCTATGGCTCTCTAACTCTCCACCAGGGGATTGTTGATTTATAGATATCATTTGACCTGTTAAGGCAACAGTCTGCCAAAAGTCCAAGATTAAGTGCCAATGTCAGAGCTGACAGAGGTTCCTGCTGTTAATTTTACATGATCTATGATCCTAATACCTGTTCTCCATCCACTCTTGTTCTGTCGGGGTTGAATTAGATGCTGCTTTTAGTCATCTAACAGCTATTAGAGATGATTTTAGCAGTTTGATTGAAAAACAACAAATTTGCAGAAGACCTGAAAGAAGAACTTTGTAAAGGGAACATAACTATTGTCCATCCTCCACAGCATGCTGGTGTCTTTGCAACTACAGTTGAGTAATGCAGTGAAACTTACTGAGTTAAAAAGTCAACTCAAGCAGTTTCAAAGTTGGACAACACCAATGCTTTTAGTGGAAAAGCTTTGTGTTTACTGAGTGTTTTTCACAGGGTAAGAGACGACAAAGACTGGCGTTCCATTAAAGGCTTGATCTTTGAACATATACTGTATCTGGTCAAATCTTGGAAAAGACTTGAGGACTACAGCCACTCTGTGCTGTAGTCCTCCTGAAGTGTAGATATCTGCTGGTTGACTATTGGGAATAATCACACAGCATGACAGAAGTGCTGAATGAAGAGGACAAAAACAAACAAGATCACTAAAAAGTTGCAACTGGCAGATTTGAACTGGACCTTTAGATAACTGTATAATAGCACTCATAAGCAGACACACTGTCGCTAAATGAAAAGCAGTCCCAGACTGTATAGAGGAGATGATCAGAAACAGCTTTGTCCAGTCGGCCACACAGTAGCATCATGAACAAGGCAAAGAGGCACTAAATAAAACCTGAGAAATTCCAACACAGACACACACATTAATGGAGCACATTACAAATAGGGTGGTAGCTTTCCAACAGTTCCAAATGGCCAGTGCAATATGAATACCACTCCTCCTTCTTTAAGCTATACTACACTTACATTTTTAGGCGAGAGGGGATTTAAGAGGATGTGATCTTCCCCCAGCTTTGAAACAGCGGTGGAGTGAGTGACAGCCAACAGAGACATTGAGAACACCGAAACTAGGCCTTTAAAGAACTGAGAGGATTTTTTCACTTCTTGACTTCTGAAAAAAATAGCATATTAAAATGATTAGCGTTCCAACTCATCTTAAATGTATGTATATATCACACTGGTATTAAACATAGCTACAAATTAGCACCAGTAAGAAATCAGATGTGCCCATCAAATAAAAATGTAAAATAACACACTCATACAGTTGCTATTTGTTAAATCTTTAAATTGTTCACACAAAAATTTAATAGTTGAAATAATAAATAAACTTCCAAGTATGCGCATCAAGAGAAACTTGGCTGAATTATTTACATAGCAATTGTACTTGATAACAACTTCCACTGCTGCTTTGGGCGGCCACATTTCTATAATGTGTGGGCAGGCAAACATAATCATAATTGCTACCATTATGCAAATTGAAATACCTTACTAAGCTCAACCATTTTACAATTAAAGAAATTCCCTTGGCTTGAGCATTTTTATTTTTTTGTTTTTATGAGTCTGTAAATACATAGCTTTTAATGAGTCAGTCAAACCAACAAAAGGCTTTCTGACATATGACTGGGATGGATCTGATATCAGAGCATTGTTAATTAATATTTTATTTTAATCTGTTGTATTGTTTTGTACTGTTATTGGTCTTGTCAAGCATTAAAGCAGACAGAATGTTGGTCTGGCTGCTGTGTTGTGCTGAGCAAATTCACTTTGTCAAGAGAAGCTTTAAACTGTTATTTAAAATAAATAACAGAATTCACTTATATATATGAACACAACCGGAGACGACAGAAGGAACAAAGAAAGACAATAGAAAAGAAAAGTGAAAACAAACAGAATACAAGGAGAGAACATAAACACCATAAAGGATTCAATACTATCCAACTATCCGAAGCTTTACCATTCACCACACCTATACAGAAACAAAACAAAACTTATGGGCCTCTGCAGGGATTAAAAAAATAATCAAATGCCTGGAGCCCAGAGATTAACAAACAAAAGATAGATAAAGACATTTATGTATAAAAGAAAAAAATTAACAAAGATCTAAAGCACACATAAACCTAAAGAAAAAATGGCTATTTGTGAATGAACCTAAATAAACATTATTAAACATTAAATACAAACACTAGTGGGTAGTCAATAAACCCAAATGAACATCATACAAGGAACATTTTAGTATACATGGAAGACCTGGTGGTAAAAACATGGGTGATAGACCGAGATCTAAAAGAAAAACTATCATTTCTGTACACAAAACCTGTTTTAAAAAATGTTTCAAGGCTCAAAAACAATTTGCTCCCAGCTCTGATAGTTTCTTATTTTTTCTTGCAGCATATCTGTAAATGTATAGCAGAATATATTTAACAATAAATGCAAAATAACAGGATTTTCCTTAAAAAAAATTAATAATGATAAAAAAAACAACACAGACCATACTATCTGTTTATATCAGTACTGTAACTAAAGAAGACAAACAAATTGGTGACAAACTGTAAGTTGCCCTATTTTGCTTCAGATTTGAAAAGATACTACATTATCAGCATTATTTGGATTTTATTAAGATTTTAAATATTGAAACATGGCTTATATTTCCACTCTAGCATGAACTAAACTGTCTTTAATCTTTGTTTTTTTTATCAGTTTCACTGGTCAGTACAAATAAATTGTACCCTAAAGTAAATACCAAGATTACTTTTTAGTTAGTTTTTTATTAGTATGCAAAGTACAGATCATATTATATTTGGAAAAAATGTTTTGGTATGCAAGCACTGTAACACACCCATATCAATTCCCCACATTGCAGTTAAAGTGGTAGCTTAGCTCACCTAAGAACATAAAGGGATTTTGCAGTTAGGCTCTTGAAGCATGTGAATAACCATGCAGCTAATTACTTTAACTTAAGTAAACCTGTAACCTGTCATTCAAGAGCAACAGAGTTAATAGAAAGGGATGTTTTTTTTTTTTACTATTCAGCAAAAGCACACATAAAAAGAAGGGTACTTGACATGTTTTATAGGTCCTAGTAACTTCTGTGTTTAACAGATTTACCATGAAGTAGTTTTAAACAACGAACAATAACAAACATGTTGTAGTACTCCTGTCTGGAGATTACAGTAACACAAGCTACTGCAAATTAATGAACCTTTTAGTTTGATGATACTTACACAAGTAATTTGTCAGTTTCCTTTAAAAAAAACACTTATTTTAAAAGTCACAAAAGAACTAAATCATCTCAAAATGTAAGATGAAAATAAACATATTAGCATGTTCCACAGGATTTCACAATGCGACCAACAAAGATAAATAAGGACAATGTTATTTATTATGTCGACATCCCATGATAATTGCACCTAGACAAACACTGACGCCTAATGTTAATGACTTCCTGTAAATCCATTAAAATCTTTTCATAGCAACTGAGCTCTTTCATGAAAATCCAGAAGGCCTATCTCTGAGGAGCATATTGGAGAAAAGCTGTCGCGCTGTGGGACCACTGGGAGTGCCGGCAAAGTGTTTAAGCTACTCCATGTTATGCTGCCGTATCCAATTTATAAGGATGGCTACAGAGCGGCCGATTCATCTCTGCCTCAACAATTCCCTTCAGTCTTCACACACAAAAACACATACTTTTCTTTACGCGCCTCACACACAAAGATCCTCAGACCAATGTCAGATATGCAATGGCAGAAGCAAAAGTGCCTTCTTTCAGCAAAAGAAGTTTGGATCAATACTAAACATAAATGGTGGTGCAATTTATTTCAAGTTAATTAGACAATTGACTGCTTGAGTGCTTGCTGGAGAGATGTGTTTAATTTTACCATTAATTTATGCAGAAAGAAGACAAACAATTGGATCAAATTGATTGAGGGTGTCTGTATCTGAAATCATCTGTATGACTGTCGATAAAAAGAACTGGCAGAAAGACAGGCTATACGATGAATTTAAACTCATAACACCATCCTGAGATACTCAAAGTGAATTTAGGGGATTATGGGAAATGCTACCTGAACATAATATTTTGGCAAAGATAAAAGGATTTACACTGCATACCAAAAGAGTGATCAGTGGAGTGTTTAGCTTAAAAAATTCTTAATATGAAATTGTAACATTTTCAATATCAAGGTACCACCTTTTAATTTCTATCTTTTGTGAAGCTGTGGGCAAAAAAAAGATACCTATGATGTCATCAACAGTGTGATCACCCTGCCATCACCCTGAAAGGAACTGGATTGTTCAGGAAGGGTTTTTTCAGAACTGTTGGTCCAGTTTTGAGGCTGAGACCTGTCGGCTGGACAGGTCTCAGGTCTTGAATCTCTGATCTCTTTCTACTTTGTGTCTGTCAATAAGGATAAAAATTAAAGCAAAAACAACTATAGACTTATTGGCAGAATAGACTCTAAAATGCTAAAGATAATTTAATTGAGCAGATTAAAATCAAACATTCGCTGTGTGGTTTACCAGACTGGTGGTGAGGCAGGTAAAGTGGAACAACCATGCAAAAACGATTACCATCCATCTGCCAGACTGGCTGAGAATGACCCTTTGCAACATGTGCCCGCCCCCTGCATCGTTTTTACTTCAAAACCAAAATCTTTTGAGAAAAAAGACAAAAGCGTGGAGAGAAATTAAATTATATTTAAAGTAAAAGGTTTGACCTAAAAATGTTTAGAATTTTTTTTAAACAAATATGTATTTTTTAAAATACATATTTATATATTTAAAAAAAACAATTTTATATATTCTTTTACAGAAAATTTTATCTAAAACTTCTTTTACTAACAAATATTATTTTATGCCATTTGTGTGAAAAGGATTACTAACAAATATATATTTTCTTTGCAAAACCTTTTCCATCTCACATTGGCTTTTTTCTTGCATCCAATAAAAAGACAAAATACAACTATACATATGAGCGCCTTTGCAATGCATTGTAATGTATTTTATACTGGCCTTTTTTATGGTTTATGTTTGTGTAATGTATTATATATTTTTATATTAACCTTTTTTTGTGTCTGAAATAAAGTCAGCTTGTTATGTTGAATTGTGAACAATTATGGTACTTGAATATAACCATTCATTAGTTAATTTACCAATTTCTATACAGAATCTCCCCCATCAGATAACAATTATTGGGTTATTTCCTCCTTTTTATGATATCCTTTATTTGACCTCTTGTTAAGCTTTAGCCCAGAGCCCTATTGCGTTCTCTGGGTTCACAGTGTTATACATCATACTCTGTTTAAACCATAAGATGCCACAGGTTAACATGTTGGTATGCAATAGACTGGAGTGTTTGGGAGACGATAAAGAGCCCAGCCTGCCTGCTTTTGGACCCAGTTTCTTTGCAATGGAGACAGATTTCCACACAAAATCCTGATTGAGCCTCTCTGGCTGGGGATCCCTTTGATATGAGAACAGGGCTAATCCTTCAAGTTCTGACTGCTGCCATGTCTTCATCTGCCCAACTAGGTGCCCTTTCATTAACCTTTGACTCATTTTGGCACTGTGTTTGAAAGGGCTGGTATTACACGGGCTTAAACTAGATTCCTGCTGCTCCACCAGCAAGAGGACCCGCTTCGTTTCCCACAGGTCTTTCAAGGTGTTGAACAGCAGAAAAGTAACATTATGTAACCCTGAGTTATCTGCTGATCCATGCTGCAATCCACGGCACCCTGTATTAGTGATAACACGGTTAAACTCAAATAACATGTTCCATAAAAAGTTGAAAATATATCTAAATAACTGTCATAACCATAACTTTATTTAGTCAATATTTTTTCTTGATAATGAATTCTCACCGGCAGAATTATGAAGTTATTTTGCTTTAAACTGTTTCTTTGATTTTCTGTCCAGAAGTATTTCTGTAATAATATTTTCACAATGTGATATAGACTGTAAAAATTCATACTTCTGAAAAAAAAACTAGATAGAAAGACAACAGAAGACAAAGAGAAAACAGATTGAACCCAAAGAGGAGAGAGAAACAAACCAAAATGGGAATACTGTAAAAAATGCAAGCATGAGGACAAAAACCAGCAAATCCCAGTAACACTAGAAATGAAAATAAATGCAATAAAAGAAATACATGTGTCTTTAAAATAAAATATTTTAAAATAAGTTGGTCAAAAAAAAGTTTGGTGGCAGGTGAAATCTAGTTGCCCTGCCCTGCTCAACCCCCTCGTCTACTTCTGGTTATTTTTTGCCAATTTTTCTTTGGTTTGCCTTATTATAACAACGTGTTGTTACCTCATTCACTGTTCTTCTGAATTTTACTAAATGCATGAACATTTTCTTAAATATGCTCCCATTAAGCAACTCTTTGTGTGGCTGTGAGATTTCTTCGCTTCAGTTTATGCTTCCCTTCCAAACTCACCATACTGCAAACCAAGAAACCCTCATTTTAGATGGTGTCTCCAACACATTTGCACTTCCCGTCAATTACACAATGCTTTTCAGTAAATCACTCGCAAATTGTGTTTAAGCCCCACGTGCAAAACTTGTGATTGACACACAAACCGGGACCTCAGTAAATCCAGTACGAACAGAGCATTCTTATTTCCACACAAGAAAGACACAAACAAGAATTACATTCTCATCCTCTTATAAGCTGCACACAAACAACAAGTACTGCATGGAGTTGAAGGAAACAAGAGATAACATAATTTATACTGTCAAAGATGTTTAACAGCTTCATGCTGTGCAAAGTGACACTTTGTGACACGCTTTTATCTCTTAAAGACTCAGTTAGCCCCATAAGCCAAAATGGACATATTCTTGTCTGACTCTCTCCTCGTGTCTCTGATGACATTTAAACATTGCGCAGTTCTTTTCCTCTTAGGGCCAATTTAGAAGAAGCAGAGTTTCAGTGTGACATGTTGATATGCTTAATGTGGGAAGTGACAAATAGTCTCAAAGGTGCTCCAAAGGGCCTACAACCTCCCTCCCTGACATTTCTTTATCCCATATATTGTATGCGATAAACATTTCATTGGGGCAAAGAGCCATGTTGAAGACAACAGCTGAGTTGTGACTAAACATGAAACCATTCTTCAGATGTTTCTATGTATTGGGCTGGTTGTGACGTAGAGGATTTATCTAACTAATTCAGAAGTGATGGTCACAGTGATAAAGTAGCATACAGCGGCTCCACTTTGAAACCAGAAACATTTACAGCTGTGGCAAGTAGAATAGGAGGGAGGAAGTCTTTAAAAAGTCAACTGTATTTTAATCTCTTTCAAAATCTTTCCCTCTGGCAAAGAAATCCTCTTCATGCTCTTTCCCATCGTCTCTGCTTCACTGGGGCATATGATGGGAGAGGTGTCACAGTGTCCCAAGGTAGCCGATCTTTGAGAGATGACAGGCACCAAGTTCCATTTTTATTATGATTTATTCCAGCCAGCCAGTTTTCAGTAATGGAAATTAATTTGAATCAATGCCCCTTTAGGGAACCAGTCGGGTACTATACTGACCATCTGTGAGGTAAGGGACATGGAGGCTAGCGCCGATTTGGCAAAATGAAAGAAACAGTTCTTAATGTAAACATTTGCCAAGCATAAAGATGTGAAAACAAGTTCCATTTGCAGGTCTATGGGCTGCTGTGTACTCATATGAGAGGAGAAAAACATTTTTCTTTGAGCTTAGCTACACTTTTGACCAGTTTTAATATTAATAGGAACTTCAGTATGACTCACTTTATGGCAATACATTTTTAATACCATGTTTTTGTTGTTGTATAACAGTGTATGTTTTCTTTTTTCCTTCTTTTTCCATTCCACAGAACTGTCTGAGCATTTTCAAGCTGACAGAATGACATACAGTATTGAATACACCACACTCGAAAACTGAAGCTACTGAGTGATTTGTCCAGTGAGATCTTAGATCTGTTTTTAGGACGAAAGTTTGGAGGATAACCCAACATTAATGTAAATGAGAAGAACTTCTCATGCACGCACACACACACACACACACACACATATATATATATATATACTGTATATATATATATAACTTCTCATGCACGCACACACACACACACACACACACACACACATATATATATATATACATATGACCTACTATCCATGACATTACATCACAGTTGGTGGTAATTGAATATTAAAAGAACACGTTATTGTTTTTGTTTAATTTTTTGTTTTCTTTTTTTTTTAGGTGGGGAGGGGGTTAAAAGTTAATGGATTAATAACGTTATCTAAGATCTGTAGTCAGATGATCTCAGTGTAATTCATACAAATGAACGCACAGTAAAGTGTAGTGAAGTGATGCTAACTTCTTTCTGTCGCTGATATTCTGTAAGCTGCTTTAGTATTTAGATAAATATCCATATAGCCTCACTGGTTTTTTAATGTGTTATTGAGCATCATAACAATACTTGACTCTGAAGAGATATTCTAGAAGGTACTTTATCAATATCCTAGTCAGACCACACCATGTTATTCATGATAAACTGAAATACAGCTGATGATACTACAGACAGGAGCTACAGACTTTTCCTACAGCTGTGCCCTGCAAAAACCATGTGCAGTGAGTAAAATGTATGTGCCAGACAAACCCACACAGTGACTTATACTCAGTGCTGGCCTGAGCTAAAAAGGATGGATGTTTGAAAATGTGATTACTTTAAATTTAACCACTCTGTCAAGGCGACAGCTGCTACATTCTCCTCTGCCTCCAGTTCTCCTACTCACCTTCTGTTATCATTCCTTGCTGTGTGCTGTACCTAGGTTTAACTCTTATTTCGAACTCTGTCATACCTCACCTGTCCACAAGTCAGTCAGTTCCCTGACTTTGACTTATTTTACATTAACAGCATTTACAAACTCACAACATTCAAAGCAGAAGTGGGAAATATGTGAAGTTGCTTTACTGAAATAACCTGGTTGCTATAAATTCCATGGTGATGTGCCAGATTGCCTTTTCGTGGATGTACTGTATGTAGACCCGTTGCTGTGGGCAGGTATAACAAACCCTTTTTGTTTCAGCTAAGCTGAAAAAACCGCTGACCAGACAGTAAAGAGTGTCCAGTGTAGTATGTATGTATCTTGAGCAGTTTGTGCAGCTTTTCATGTAAAACCAGCTTCAGGGGCTCTAGAGCAGTACCCTGCACAGAATCCACCTTTTCTTTTATCCTTTTGTTCAATTTAACTATGAAGATGTGTCTGTCCTGACAGCCTTGCAATGCAGTTTGTACTCTCCCCACAGACAAACAGGAAGAGCCGTGCAGCTTCCCTGAAAGCTTGTTTGCTCTTCCACTTCTTGGACACCAATCAGTCTCTAATATCCTGTTTGTGACTTTTTTAATGCTGTAATTCTTAGTTTCTTGAAACCTCTTTCTGAGAGTCCATTTTGTCAGGAAGTGCTGGTGAACAGTATGTCTAAAAGGGAAAGAGACTACCAAAATATGGTTACATTTTTAACAGGCAGAGGACATTTATCCATCTCTTCCATAAGAAAAGAATTAGTTTAACATTTTATTTTCTCTGGGGTCGGAGCTGACGAACCGTAACAGTGTAGAAGAAACTGAGATATGGAGAGTGAGAGATTGTCATAGATGTGTTGGAGTATTATTTGTAATCTGACAATGACTTAGCAGTTTATCACTATTTTATAACCCCTTTGTCTGTTCAAAAAGTACAATAAAAGGTACATTAAAGTATATGTATGCCAGAATAATTAGATTTCACCTTTCCTGCAGACATGCTAAGTCCCCAGCAAGCAGAGCAAAGATATGATATGTATTTTGTCACTTTGCAGTTCAGCTGCTTCTTGTGTTTGTGACCATGAAATGTTAATTTCACTGTCAGCAGCAGTGAGCCTGTGTTTAGGACTGTCATAAGCTTTTCTGCAAATGTCATATGATACAATGTGAACTGTAGGCAGCATAAGGAAGGACAACCCTTAAAAGATGACTTTATGTAGTTGCGACAAAATGTATCATCGCAGTGTCACTGGGTTCATCCATAATTCAGTGATTTGCGTGCCAGTATGTATGAAGAAAGTGAAGTGTGCATATGAAATGCTGCGAGAGGAGATATATGGAGAAAGACAAAGTGAGGCAGTGGATAGAGTACGACTTGGACACGTTCCAGCATGCTCTGACTTTGAACACTTCACACTCTAATGCTTTATCAGTCGATCCGAAAGTCTTCCAGTATGATAACGTCTGTGCATGTGCTCAGTGCGATTGCATGAGCTTGGCCAAAGGAAGATACAAATTAAAGATGATTTCTGTCACTCACAAACTCGTGTTTTCTTGAGCGGGAGATTCTATCCGTGCGGCTGAGCACTCACTGTCATGTTCAGGCCAGAGATGTCAATCATCTTTTACGTTTAAGTACACTGCCTTTTGTGAGAGGCAATGTAGCTCAGAAGAGATATTTTTGAGTCCTACTGCAACCAATTAAACAACACTACAAGAGACACCACTAATAAGTTATACCTGGAAACTTCATTGTTAATTTTAGGTTAAATTTATGGAGTGCTTACGCAGTGACAAATGCAAGAAGCTTTTCGAGAAAGCAGCGAGCAAAACATTTTTATTAATAACTTTCTATTGTGAAAATATAAATTATAATGGCTCCGTTTGATTGAGAGTTGGTGTATTGAAGCATATAAGCTTTCACCCACATAAACTCCAAACAAAATTATATGTTCAATACACCAATAAGACATATCACTCTTGTTGACAGTTTATGTGGCTTAAGTGGCAGAGGATATGAGAAGCGAATGATGAAGAAATATATGAATAAAACATTGGCATTTAGAAAACATATAGATAGTGTGGATGTGTCTTATGTAAATATGCAAAACAAATATTATTCCAGGGTATATACATAAATGGAATCTTCTTTAAGACTAGGCAGCGAGAGGATATGCTTTGAGAATGGAAATCTCATTAGTCTGATATCAAATAAAAGCAGTCATCTGGAGGGAATGGCACCAAAACTGTGGTGAGAGAGTACAAGACACAGAGGGAGAGTGAAATTTGTCTTTGAAGTCAGTGTTATTTACAGAGTAAAATTTTGGGGGTATTCCAAGTCCATTCTCAGAAAGCAGTGGGTGGCTTTTTCTCAAACAAATTATAGGTGCAAGAAATACCCTGTACCTATGCTTTGTCAGGACCCCTTTGTGTCTGACAGTTATAGTGTTCCTCTTTATTAAAGGTGGGAATATTCAAGCACCTCACAATTTGATTTGATTACAATTTAGACATTTGCAATGCAACTATTAAACATTTATTGACACACAGTAAAAATGTATTTCAAACGTTTTTTGAGACAAAAAAAACTCAAGTCCTGTAGTAGTTAATGCAAGGTAGCGTCTGTTTGCATCACATAAAACTGCATCAAATCCTGCCGGTCTTTAGTTAACTAGAAATTAAAAGATTTACTGCGTTCTTTCACATCTGATCCTGTGCAACACCTTCCATCCATCAGCCTACGTGCTTTAATATTTTGATTGTGTTTCCTTTTGTTTAAGCCGCAATGTCCATTGTGTTGTAGTCCACTCTCTGTGCTTGGTTAACTTGAAGTGAACAAAGAACTAAGTTTGTATGTGGACCAGAATTTGTATCTTTTGGTTTGAATCGGAGGTTGTTTGAGCATATTCATATACGCAATCCCAAACAATTAAAAAAAATAAAACTATATGAGTGGACCAAGAGATATGCCTTTTATTTTATTTTTTTCCTTTTATGTCTCCTAGCAATACTTTTGTGTTACCAAACAATAAGTTTTGGGTCTTCCATTAGGGACTGTCCGACAGAGACCGATTAAACTCATTTAAGCTGTTTTGCTCAAGCTTCTTGTTTGCATCTCTCGCAGCTTCTAATCAAAATAACAGCAGATACGTAAACAAAGAAGTATGTTGTAGTACTTTAACATATTAATTACAGGTGCAAACCAAAATGTTTGTTTTAATCAGGAACAATATTAAGCATATTTATGTTACTGTTTGGTCAGTAGAATTGACCAAATGATGCATTAAATACATTTCAAGTATCCAGGTGTCTTGAGATCCTGGCCCTCTGTTGGCTTTGGCTAGGCCAGGCCTTTTACCTGTGGGGATGGGGAGGTTACTTTTAGCTCTTGGGGTTGTGGGACTTGCGCCTGTCTGCCCTGGGCGGTAATTCCAGTTGGGTTGGTGTTTGCTGATCTGGGCCCACTGTGCTCTTTTGGGAGCTCTGGATGGAGGCTCCCTCTGCCACCTCCTGGGTAAATACAGAGTTGGCTCTGAAGTGGGGTGGGGATCTTAACTTTTTGCTTCATGATCGCTCTGGTCTCGGGGTCCTCCTGCCCTGCCTATGACTTTTATGAGGTAGGGTCACATTGGCATGATCACTCTTCTGCAAACACTTTTAACTCTGTAATTCCTGCATGCTGACAGTCAACGAGTTATACCTTAGCTTTTCTCACTAACAACCATCTTCTTTCTGTGCATTTTTAGCTGATATGTGTGCTTTCTTTTAAGTTTGTTCATCTCAGGTGCTCCAGACAGTTGTTGACTTCATCTTCCTGCAGAGGGACCATGAGATGCCTTATGTTGGGTTTTGGTACAGCTAAAGTAGATGATCCAGAATCTGTGGTCAGGTTGCATTGTGTTTTGTCTTGTCTTTTTTCTGTGCTAGACAAGACATATTTTTTAAAAAGGTTGAATGGCAGAAGGTAAAGATGAAGGAGTGTAAAAGGGTTTTTTAGGGTTTTAGTTGTTTCTTACATAAATTAATCAATCATTCACTTAACATCAATGATCATTGTGTTTTTTCTATTTACTACACAGTGCTGTAAAACAAAACAAAAAACTTGACAGCGATGTAATTTACAGCCACTGAACATATTTGTACATGAAATTTAATTGTTAATGCATCACTCAAAGTGAGTGCAAGTAATACCAAAACATGCATCAACTGTCAGATCTTTTTTTAACAGCTGTAGTATCATTCATCCCATTACAGCGGTGGTCCTGTCTGTGGGGGATAAATAAGATGTGTTTTTTTTATCAATAACATGATCATAATTATAAACAGCATTTGCATGGTGTTGATTTAGATTCACATGCTCATTCACAACACATCCTGCTGATGACAAAGTAATCTGACAAGTTGTGCTTAATGAGGTGAGCCGTGACAGTTAATCCTCACAATATCATTTACACAACAAGTTCTTACAGATGAGATTAGAACTCATAATCATGTCAGATAAAACAAGTGATCATTAAAAAACAATCACAAGATTCTTTAAGGTTATGTAATTTGTTTCCAGTTTAAAATACATAGCAGAAATTATGACTAAAGAGTATTTACCTTTACTTGTAGTGGAATGGCTACATCCCATTATTCTTCTTTCACAATGAGCAATAAAGGTCACTGGTTCTTGGATTTTATTTTATGTGCTGTACTGTGATCTGTTTTCTAAATTAATGTTAAGCAATATATATAATATAGTAAAGGATTCCCGGCAGGAAACAGGAAACTTTCCAGTTTAACCATTTCTTTTAGTGTTTATTCATACAAAAGAGAAAGGGTCGAGCTTCCTTTCATTAGTTGCCCTGGGCATTGCCAAGTCAAAAGTCACATTTCCAATAAGTCCAACAGGAAAGTGGTTTGACTGGTAGTGTCATGTTTTATATTATTCACCATGCCACAACTCTAAAGATCTAAATGATAGTTGAACCTATTCACTTATTGATCAAGAATACAGTATAGAAGGAATTTCTATAAAAATGTTCTCTATCCTTTTGGATACCACTGCAACATCATCATCACCACCATCACCACAAGCAGAAGCAGCTGGCAACAACAACAACATCACCCAATTTGATATAAAAAGTCTAAAATGGGGTGTGTTGTCAGAGCCAATGATGGATTCAGGGGGCAACGCTGAATGTTGATCAAGGTGAGGCATGAAGGAGGCCGTGCTTGTCAGGGACCCGCCAGCATCCCCAAGCAATCTCTGCAGTCAGGAGATGTAAAGAGCACTGCTCTGAAATCCATCATGTGCCACCTATAAACAGAGCTTTGATAGAGAGAAGCTACTGTCCCCCAAGTAGCAACTTGTGAATGATTTAAATATTTTAAAGCTACTGGCACTTTTTCAGTTGGGATGATTAAACAAGGCAGCTTGTCTGTGGATGCATTATGGCTGTATTTTTTTTAAACAAAGTAGACTAAACATTTAAATAAGAATCAATGTAAAGTGTGAATTATATCTGAACAATCTAAATACTTTTGCTGGTATTGTTCTATTTATGCTTAAAACATGTGCTGAATCATAACAAGGATTGTGAAAGAATTTATTTTGACACAAATTATCAACCAAAGTGGTTTGGATTTGCAACACCAGCCAAGTATGTTAAATGCTAAAATCTAATTGAAAACTGTGTTGTCCAACATAAAATAAGTATTGATGAAGAATAAAAAGCAAGTAAATAAAATAACTGATCTTAAAGTCATGGTAAAACACTGCAGGAACAGGTTATTGTTTTGAGTTTTTGAATGTTATGTTATGTTATGTTATGTTATGTTATGTTATGTTATGTTATGTTATGTTATGTCATGCTATGCTATGTTATGTTATGTTGTGTCATTATGTCTGTACTGAGTTAAATAGGTTACAGTATAACAGTATCCTACTGGTCCACACATGTGAGAAGAAAGTGGTAAAGATTCCATTTTAATAATGTATGGTATGTTTGGCATTGAATATATATATATAAAGTTTGTTACATGTTACTTAAAAAAAAGGGATTATTTGCAGCACTCTTGCATTGGACAGATTTTTGTGGGCATGCACAGTATCGGCAATGTCCTTTCTGAGGTTGTGGTTAATATTGTACTCACTTGTTTTTTTTATTATTCATCTCCCAAGCCTGATGTTGCCATTACTAGTTTAATACGGTATCAATGAGGGGATAATTCCTGACCGATTATTTTCAAGTTCATGCACCCTTTCCTGAGAAATGGCTTCTATCATGTCCTGAAGGTTGATTGGCTGCACTCATACTGCTGCGTATGTGAGGTCTGTGGATACTATTTTTTATTAATTTAGAATTAGTCCCAAACAAAACAAAATATGAAAACATAAAGATGTTTACCTACAGTCAAAACTTGTATAAATGCTGTAGATTTACTTAAGCTTTTCTTTCTCATTGTTTAAAGCATGTGGTGCTTTTTGTGTGTCTCCTGGTGAAATTATTTGCAGGGTGAAAACCCTGCAAAAGCTGAGTCACAGAAAGCCTTCAAACTCATTAAACACACATTTGTTGCAGGCCAGCCGTACTCCGCAATAGATAACAAGTCCTGTGAATATTCATTACATTTACAGTATCTCATACATCATGCAGATGGAACAAAACTAGATCAAAGGATGTAATTAACCACCAGAGGGCAGTTTGCAGTAAGGATGGAGAGATTGAGATTAAGGGAGTTGATGTGGTTTGAGTCAGTCATGGTTGCATAAAAGCAAAGTGCTCTGCTCTGCAAAAGCCAACCCAACACGTTATCTGTAAATTATTTCATATTTTATGTTTGGCTACAATGTTCTGTTAAAAGTTGGCTTGTTGGTAATTTCCCATACATCCTTAAAGTTGAATAGGAACCTAAAATGTTTCAAAATATTAAAGATTTGTCTTTTCACTGATGAAAATCTTAATTATCGACATAAAATAATTTGTTGTTTTCTTTTAAGCATCACCATGCCTGCTTTGTATAGGGAGACGGAAATAATAAAAGGGTTGAGGTTGTCAATAGTCACATCATTGTGAGAAGAAGAATGAGGAGAAGCGAAGCCTAGAAATAGCATGTAGTCTGAACCATTGTTGTGAAAGTCGTCTCCATTTCCCAAGGGTCGCAGTGAGAGATTGAGATCTGAGAGGCAGCTCCTTGATAAAGATCGCAGATAGACTGGGAAGCCTCACCAGGTTTAAATTAAAGTCAGAGCAAGTCACAACATCTTAGATCCAAAAGATGACCCAAGAAGCTTTTAATTTTTCATTCTGTATTTTCATTAGGAGGCCTCATCCTCATCCATGTTCTTTTTATTTATTGAAAATCACAATGTCCATGAAATTAGTTTGAATGTCAAACCAGGACTCCCTGTTGGCTGCAGCCCCCTGATTGATCTGCCTTACTGGAAACTCGATAAATTCAAGGACACCACACAGTTTCAGTGTTATTATGAAGCATCTTGATTCACATTGTTGTACTTCTAGTTTTAGTTGAAAATATGCAGTCATAAAGATATCTCAATACATTGTCAGTTGTAGAACACTATTTAATGAATCTAATGTTAAAAACACCCTTTTCCAATCAGTTGACAACTTGACAAGATTTATTGGGCAACCTTTGAAATGCAATGAGTTTTGCATTAAAGCAGCAAAGTTGAACACCAAAACAAACTGAACCACAAAGCAAGATGAAGCAATGATAAATTCTGGTATAAAATCAGGGTAGGATCCACCTGCTCATTTAGCTAATTTATTGTTAATCACATTATAATTTTAGTACGCTTTCTTATCCGGTCACATCTGATTATGTATGTCATACAATACCTCTAGTACCATGGCAATCAAGAAGTAGTAGTTTTGTTGTAACTTTTACTAAACAAAAGCCACAAGGTTTGCAAACAAATTAATGATTCCATTTAAATGAGTAAATGACAAAATGTTGTACAGCTGCACAAATCTGATGTGTTCTGTGAAATAACCCGGTAATGACAATTGTTCCAAAATAGTTATTTAGTTTTCCTTGACAACGATGAGTATGAAGTTATTTTGATAAGATTCTAATGTATACTTTAGCTTGTTACATATTTAATTTTGTGCATACAGTAACACATGGATCCAATCATCTTTTTTGGGACTGCGGTACAGTTAGCATACATCAATTTTAGCAGTTTTCAGCCTATCTGGTTGTACGTCACGACTGGTAAGTGCCCAACATTCAGTCTCCATTTGAAACAGCACTTACCCATGATAGTGTGTACTACAGAAAAAGTGTACACTGCATTCAACCGCACTTCGAGATATCGAGACACAGCCCAGGTGTACCCATGTTTAAGGGCTACTATCCTGCAACTTTTAGACATAACCCTTCCATCACACCTGAATTAAAAGATTGAATTTTCCCATGTATATATCATTCAGGTCAACACAGGTCTGCTACTGAGACATTTATTTGATTCAGATGTGCTGGTCAATGGATGCTTCTAAAGGTTACAGGGTAGTTAATCTTAAGAACTAAATTTAGGCGCTCCTGATTTAAATATTTGATTTTTAAAAATGAAAAGCAGCATTTTTTCATTAAATTTCACTTCTTTTTTTCTTTCTGTCATTTAGTCATATCTCAAGCTGTCCATTGAAAAGACTGTTGACATGTTGACTCTCAACATCTGCTTTCAATTAATAAACTCATGAACAAACTTATTCATCTATAACTCAAGAGTTGTCCTGTCCCACTGTGGGTTGCTAACACCTGTCTCCACTCAGGCTTTGCTCTGGCACTTTTCCCAGCTTCATCTGTCGACATTGTCTGCTAAAGTAAAAAGTCTGACAAGCCATTCAGGCATGCATTTCTCCTGTCACCTATTCCGTTCTTCATCTGAATTACTCAATGTACACTGTTTGAGCATCCTTGGACCGATCCAGCTTGAGTTCAAAGTGGGTCCTTATGGTGGGAAAAAGCTACTGTTGTCTCCAAGCATAGCTGTCAGGGTGGGACAAGGAGTCTGTGATTGATGCTTTCCCCAAAGTGGCAGATTGTTCCGCTGGGTTGCCTCATGCACCAATAATGACACATGATGGAAACCCCTGTCAGTGAGCCATGATAGGAAATGAAGATGGATAGTGTCTTGGATGGGAAGTGATTTTGTTGAGCAGGAAGTTAAGAACATTTTTGTAGTGATTATCTTGCACAATAACTACTTACAGAGTAGCATTTTCAGGAACTCAGAATAAAGATTAGGTTATATTTTTTAAAGCAAAAATCCCTCACTCTGTATTTTTCAGAACTCTTAGGTTTTAGCACTAGATTTTTATACTTTTGTGCATTGCATCAACAAAAGAAAGGGAAAAAAAGTGTTTCAAAATTGATTTTTTTAGGGAGAAAATGACATGTGTTTGTATGAGGATTGCTCAATACGCCTGTCACAATGAAATATGCTTATATTGACTGGATTAATCATGTTTTTCCATCATTAATGGATTACTCTTGCATCTGTGTAACATATTTGTCATCGTCACACAAATTTTGCCTGATTATGAAAACCCAAGAGCCCGAGGTGCTAATCATCACAAAAGGAACTCCCAAACAGATGACAGTAAACAGAAGAGGAGGAGATTCATTAAAGAAATTGTTATGTTTGTAACACTGCTGGGTTATTGCTGCATCCCTTCATTTGTGTGTGTCTTAGACCAAGACACTGGAAATGAATCATTGTGAGCATGTTGTGAGTACACTGTGTGTACTTGAGTTGGCCTTGTCATTGGAAAGCAGAGCTAGCACCCTCCTCCTTCCCGTGGTTTTACAGCTTTAGTCTCTTCACTTGAGCTGGGTGATTTTAATTTGTCAAAACTGTTTACCAGCTTGCCTCCAAGGCTATTACTGGTATGTCACGAGGGAGAAGGTAGGTAATGAAAAGCATACAAATGGCAGATAAAAAAAAGCATTGCTGAGAAGGGAGAAGGGTTGGGCAGATAATGTAGGGGGATCTTTCATGTAAAAGGAGGCCGGCATTGATTTATTATTCCATCTTTTTGCAAGAATCAATTATGCTTAAATGCTAATCGGGGACATTATGAATTTCTCAATTTGTGATGAATAATTCAAATATTTATTGGGTGTAGGTAGACATCTCAAATTACTTTGTCCTTTGTACAATGCATAACCTGCAAAGCCTAATGAGGGGATGTCTGATGTCCTCTTTCCACATACAAACAAACCTGTCTTAACTGGGCAGTGATTCACCTTTATGCTGCACAGTACCAATAAAAGCTCAACTATCTGTCCTCAGACACTTTAAACTAAATTCAGCTCTTGCAACGCCACAAATAAAATCCCATCCTAGGGAACAAAGGAGTGCCGTCATGAGAGTGGTATATTGTCCCAGGAAAAGGAGTCCAGGAGTAGGAGAGATGTCACTGGCCAGAGTAATGAGGCCACACATATACAAGGATGACAAGGACGCGTATGGCTGGCTGTCGTCATTTAAGTCCCACAGAGCAGACCACCACACAGTCAACCCGCATTAATGTCACACTGGCCCATCATGGGGAATTAATTATACACCTGTTAAAGAGAGGCCACTGGAACGGTTCCCTCTGAAATCCATCTGGATGTGCTGGCTAATGTGTTGTTATTTCTTATAATCAGACCACACCCTATGCCTGTGATCATACTAACTATCACAACATATGTCACTTCTGCAAATGATTTTATTAGTGCCAATCCAATATGGCTAAATACATTTTCAGCATAAATGATCTGGTAAGGAATGAAATGCAAATGAAGCCTGTAACTAAATATCACTGTCAGTTATTTTGGTAGTTATTTTGTCCTGAACATTGATTCAATTATTTGTTTTTGTAACGTAAAGGTACATCACATTGCATGATATTTTATAAAAAGGTCTCATTTAGCAGCAGACTAATTTTCAAACAAACTGTTAAAAAAACTGAAAGTAAAAATTGTTCATAAATCCTCATAATGGTATAATAAAAATAAAGCTACTGTATATTTTTTAAAGCTCGCATCCATCTGTCTACTGGAATTTCTTTTACTTTTGTTTCTTTGACCAGTGAAAGGAAATGAAAGTATCAATTTGTTTACCACTTAGTTGCATAAAAGAACTTCGTAACAGTTTGTGAGAAGGAAATAGCAAGAGAAGCTGCATAATCTGGCAAGGACATAAATAACCACAATGTGATGTCTTTACAGAGCAAAAAATTGTTCCCTGTATTTAGATTTAGGATATTGTAAACTTCAAGTGATACTTAAGGTAGTAAGGTAGTTTCCCTGTCAGATTTCCCTGTTCCTTTAGAGAGGGATCACCAACTCCAGACCTCTGGGCCAGTGTTTTGTGGGTTTTAGATGGTACTGGCCCAAAGGTAGGGCTGTAGAGCTTCCAAGCATGACAATTCAAGTATCAAGTCACTCTCCTCTGGAGCTATCAGATTGGGCTTAGGAGGTAAAAGCAAGATTAGGTACATGGTAAATGGTAAATGGTCTTGTACTTGTATAGCGCTTTTCTACACATCAGTGTACTCAAAGCGCTTTAACACTA
>JBAMIG010000003.1:11618661-11635249 GCA_037177335.1 Kiunga ballochi
GAATAGAATAGAATAGAATAGAATAGAATAGAATAGAATAGAATAGAATAGAATAGAATACATGGCAATAGTCATTCTGAATTTAAATTTACATGGAAACATGTTTATTTTTCCTTTTTTAAATTCTGCTTTAGATCTGGAGGTTGGGAAAGAATTTGATTGGACAGATGATGAGACATACAGTATGTACATATACAAGAAATAAATAAACTGCGCCTTCTGGTTCTTTTCTTTACAATCATACTATGAATGACATCAAGATTAACCTCTTGTTTTCATCATGTCTTAAAACTGTAGGGTATTTGTGAGAACACACAAAAGAATAACATCAAATCTTAAGTTCAAACCTGTCAGTAGTAGCTGCAGTGCATCAGGTTTTGTATCATTAAAATCAACAGGCATGGTGACAGGAACATAAGGGCATACAGACTACTGCAAACACATATCCCACTAACAAATCCACAAGTGTGTGTGTGTGTGTGTGTGTGTGTGTGTGTGTGTGTATAACAGCAGTGGATACACAGTAGCTTCTGAGATGGGAATCTAATGCGGAAATTATTTTAAATGCAATGCAACAGAAATCCACTAGGGTCTATCTCAAAAGTGGCAGACAGCATATTCAACAAAACATTAAAAGCATTATACAGACAACCAAAAACAGTTTATTTTGTTTAAATGACGGTTCATTATGTACAAAACCTCATAAGACAACAAAAATATAAAAGACATGTTAAATAAAAAAATAATATGGTGGCTTTTCTGGGGTGGGCAGGGGTTGCCACTCTGTCATATATCCTTCTCCTTAATCAAAATATCGTGATGGGGCTGTAACAGGCCAACAACAACAACCAGTGTCAGATGAATGACTGCTGAGATGGAGACTACGATCGAAAGGATTGATCCACGCCCTGCTATCTCATCCCTGTTTTTACCCTCTGTCAAACAGGTGCCGAGAGGAGATGGATTGTGTCTGCCGAAGGAGTGGATTAATGGCAGTAGGAAAGGAGGTGGGGGTTCTGGCTGCTCCTTGGGTTGAGCCAAATGGTGCTCTCCTCTGGGCAGAATGGAGGTAGCAGGAATGTTATTGACAAGGCTCCAGGTAAGAAGGAGGTGCCATGGGCATACTGGAGAAGACTGGAAAGGACAAACTCTCAATCTGCCATTTATTCAAACTTTTTGCTCTTTGAACTGAGCAGCAAGGACAAACACATGCGTATGTTGTTTATGTGCACAAGCTAAACATGTGTATGAACAGCCAGTTGCGTTGAATCAAAAACCCAAACATAACCCTTTGTTCAATTTCCATTGACTAGCTATGTGCTTTATTTGCTGTCTGATTTCCAATTACAGTGGATATATTTTTTGTACATGGAGAGGTATTCTGTAAACACAGATAACATTACTCTAATTGAGAAGGAAGAAAATGTTTAAATCATTCCTGATATCTCATCAATGTTAATCACAAAACAAATGAAGCACACTCATTCATCTTTGCCAGCAGCAGCTCAATTAACTCTAATACGAATGTATTACACAATCAAGCGGTCGCACTTCATTGGTATTCACGGTAAACTTTGAAGGTCACAGACCAAGAGCTCTGCTTGTGAGGAAAAGTGTTTTGAATTCACTTGCTGGTTACAAGGTCCTGAGCTTTATGAGGAAGGAGAGCAGGAAAGCTCAGTATGCTAACAACGTCCATCTTTCCCTCGTAACAGATCTCCATCGCTGAATTCATCACATGTGCTATTGCTGGGTTTCCCTTTATCTTACAAATAAAAAAGCTCAGCAAGACAACGATGTGTACTCCTTCCCAGATTATTGAATAAATACAAGTCGACAGCAGTGGAATTAATAACCTCATCTCCTATCTCTCCTTTCTTTTCTTTTTCTCATCTTACTTTATCTTAAGACTCTAATTAAAGAAGCTGCATCATAAAATGGGAGCTTACTCATCATCTCTTCTTTATCATTGAAAAAAGGAGTGAATCCAATGCTTTTCTCACTGTTCTACTTGTGACAAGTACTCCCTGCTGGTTTAAAACATTTACAGGATTTATCACACTTGAAAAAATTGAGGGAAGTAAAGACCTGAAACTATGATGGACTGGTGAACTGTCCTGGGTACCACTTGCTGGCCTGCTGCTGGGATAGGCTCCAGCTTCTCCACATCCCTGAATTGGATGGAGCTGTATGAAAAATGAATGTATAAAAACTTTAAATAATCCCAAATTGCTTAAAAATCTTATTATAAAGAACATGGCCAAAGCAAGGATTTTGGAAGATGTAATGTTTGAGCTGAGGTATCCCCTCATTAGTTTATTAAGTGATGGTGAATATGTAAATGAAATTGCTCCTATGAGCAAGCAATACACGCTGCTAAGAGGATGGGTGATGTGATACTTGTTTAATTACATGCGACAGTTTGTGATTCACAGATCCAGAAATAGGCTGGAAGCAGACTTCACAAGTACACAAGGTGTGAGGATCACAGTGTCTATGACTTCAACCTCAGGCTATTTTAACTCCACTGTCTACTGTATAACAGAATAATGACTCATTACCATTTAACCTAATTGTTATTGTTAACTAATTTAATGTAAAAGAGAGACAATGTAAACTGTCTTAAATTTTAAATTTATGTAATGTCTCTCCAACTGTTCTGGTATACTAAAGACTTTTTGTTTGTTTTGTTTTTCAGAAAGCTTAACAACTTGCTGCAAAATTATGTTTTCACGAAACATAAATTGTAAAAAATAAATAAATGAGAGTAAAGACTGTATGGTGGAATATCTTCACCTATCTAGTGTACAATAAGCAGTCATAATAAGTTAGTGTAAATGTCACAGTGTAACAGAATGAGACAAGCTGATCTACAGATGTAAGCTCTGATCATTTAATGGAACTGGTTGATAAATGAAAACATCAAAATAATGTCAATATCATACTTCACAGTAACAGATATTATAAATTTGTCCTCCTGCCTTCCTCTTTCTTTGCTTCATCAATTTTCATAACATTTCATGACATTCTATTCCAAAAATGCACAACTAGAGTGGGTGGCCAGGGAGGATTTGTTATCAGATTTAGGGTGGTTTTCTTGCCTTACTACAGGGTAAGGCACTGTGTTAAGTGAAACTTGTCAGCAGTGTTGCGGAGCATCCCAGAAGAAAAAGATAAGTGCAGTTTCTCAGCCTCTGGAAACTGCTGAGCGGTGAATCCTCCTGAAAAAAACGCGTCATCATGGTGCCATGGTACAAATCAGGAACACATTTATAAAGTTAGAAAGGTACATAGTCATCTTTTACAACAACAATAACAACAAAAAATGTAATATGAATGAGAATAATGTTGATAATATTTGTTCATTTATTCATCCCAACAGAGAAATCGGGCTGTGCATTTGACCAAGCCGGCTCTTCTCAGTACCTGGTGAGCATTTGGGAGGCATTAAGGAAATTGTTCAAGAACTCACAAAAGGAACTCACAGTAGTTTAAAGGAAGTTGGGAGCATGCATGGCAGTTCACCTATTTCTGTACACAGGAACTTAGACTAAACCAAAGACGTCCTTTGTAACCACAAACCTAGAACATCCCTAAATATTAAAGTTCTATCAAGATTAACCCAGCGCCTTTACAATATTTAATAAGGAGAGTAGTGGAAGATTAAATATTTTGTTTGTGTATACATATTTTATAGACTTTTATTTGTGCAGATTAGGTTATTCACATATGTGCTAACGTGCTCTGAGCTCATTCTCTGTCTCATCAGAAATACATAAACGCAGATAGATCATACATTTTTTTAAAACATAATTTGATGAACATTGGCGTATTCACAAAAATAATACACTGTCCCTTCTAACATTAAAGCTTATACATATTTACTTGCAGAGGTGAATCTGGAGTCCCCTGTGGCCACGTTTTACACAATGCTTTTCCAACCAATGTGCATTACCCTTTTATCATGTTTGGGACAATAACATTTCATTATTTGATAAGATTTGTTGTAAATAAAATAAAATGTTCAAATCCAAGTTTTTAGTTTTTTTTTATATAGGTAACGTGATCGGCCCACTAAGATACTAAGTATCGTAAGACTTAAGATCTTGAGCTGAATATGTTTGTTTTGTTTTGTTTTGTCATGACATGACATGACAATAATCATAGTTTTGTATTTTTATGTTTTCTTAGCTTTTATCTTACTAACTGAGACATCTTGCAGATGTTGATGAACCTTTTTACCAAATCACTGGATGACTGGTACTGTAACACTTAGCCATAACTCATCTACAAGCCACTACACACCCCTGCGGAGGGATTACTGGGGATTACTGGGTGCCTGTGACCAAGATGTGGCAATGATGAGCGAAAGCAATTGTAAGATGAGGATGGATGTGTGGGTGGAAGTGAGATTGGGATTTAAGCGAACTGAAGACAAGGTAGAGAAATGGGAAGAATGGTTGGCTGGTGCCTGATGAATTGTTTTCTGTGAGCAGGCGGAAGAACCCAGGCTACTTTTTCTACTGTCCCCAGTTACCCCATTTGTCTGTGTCACAGAGTAATACAGATGCGAGTTTCACAAAGGGTTTACTTTAAAGAGTCTTTTGCTGGAGATCTTAAATAAGTGATTACGTCAGTCAACCAGATGTTTGCATGAATAAAAAAAATAGCAGTTAATGATGCAAATATTGTAATTTTGATACAATAGCTTTAAATGTTGCAGGATCACAACATTTTCACTGTATTTATTTACAGAGGACTTTTCATGGCCAGAGGGAGCTCTAAATGTGCAGCATTTTGTCTTTTAAATAGAAGAATTTAAAACTGTACATTTTGTTCACCATCAATAAACAGATTCAGATTCAAGTCTGTCATCTAAGGTGCATCATGTTAAATTAAAACTGAACTCTAAAACTAAAGTTTTCTGGGTTAAAGAAAAATTCTAACAAAAACGAAAAATAAAACTATGACTGGAAAACCAAGAGGATAATGGTGTACAGCTGTCTTATGCTAGAAATCTATTAAATACAACCTATCAGTGCTTCAGCAAGTACAAGGAAAAAGAAATCCAAAAAGTTCACTTCAGAAGTTGTGTGCACCTAACAGCTATGGCAGTAGTCATTCAACAATTAGACGTGTTTACCTAATTGCTGTTAAGATCAGTTTCCATTATGGTAAATTATAACTTTATAATTGCATATTTTGCTTTAGTACAAACAGAAAGTGTGTAAATTTACAATAAACAGCATTAGTGCCACTGTACTAATGATCAGATTGGTTTGTTTTTGTTGCTTTTCTTATCACTGTATAGGATTTGAAGACATGTCATGTGTTACAGTATGAACTGGGAGCTCCATCTGGTACCGCCTAACGACTGTGCTTGCTATAATTCATACTTTTTATTTACTTGTCTGAAACTTGGGTAAGCTTATCAGACGTGATGGAAAAGTGAAGAGATGGGTAGAAAAAAAAGGAAACCTTACAGAGAATAATTATATTTCACTTCCAAGTGCCTGAATAAACAGCACAGATCCATAAGCAGAGCTGGATTACTGACCCTGGTGCATCACCCATGCTCACTTTGCTGTCACATATAAAGAATACTTCCCCTCTTTGCATCATCCATATATACAGTCAAAAAAATCCTAAAATCTTTTTGGTGATTATGCCTCAATGGAACGTAATGAGGATCTTCTCGAATGTAATAAACAGGCAATAAGTTGAAAACAAGCAGTTTCTATTAATAAATCCATCCATCCATTAACCGCTTATCTAACTCAGGATTACGGGTATTGAGAGCCTATACCAGCAGCCCTTAGGGTGAGATGCTGGGTACACTGGACAGATCACCAGTCTATCAATTAACACTTGCTACATTTATTTGAAAAAAAAACTTCTTTTTATTTTTAAAGAGAATGACTTTGTACAGTAATTAAAAAACATTGTAGCTCTGTGTCCCAACGTGTTTTAATATTGACATGGTTTGTGTATCATACAAAACTAATCAGATACAAAACCATAATACACAAATAGCCATATTTACTACTAAAATATACTGCTAGGGTTATTTTCCATTGAATAGTTCTTGATATATAAAGCAATAATATAATTTCCTCAGAAACCTCAGAAACACAGCTGACAAACCAACCAGTATGAGAGCAGTTATGTGCAGCTAGTGGACATGTGATGTCATCTAGCAGAAATCCTGATTCTGACATTAGGCTGTAACAGCCTTTGCAATCTTGTGCTAATGCACCATGTTTCACCTAAGACCTATCAATGGGATAAATTGCATCTCTAATGTCCAATTGCAAACAGCCGGGTACAGTGGAACACGCTGGTCAGTGGACAATGAACTGTCCATGACTTTTT
Organism: Kiunga ballochi; assembly: GCA_037177335.1. Taxonomy (NCBI): domain Eukaryota; kingdom Metazoa; phylum Chordata; class Actinopteri; order Atheriniformes; family Pseudomugilidae; genus Kiunga; species Kiunga ballochi. The sequence continues at coordinate 11,625,034 of JBAMIG010000003.1, forward strand.
TTATGTTTCTGACAAAAATGTATTACATAATCAATCCCTACATATAGTACCACAAAGCTTAGACTTGTTGGGACATGAATATTGGAGACATTTTATTCTTAATAACTTGAATTGCAGAGTTCCTCTCAAACATTTCTGCTAAACTGTGATGATCTTTCTAACATCTAAGTGAGACTATCTGAGTTGATTTTACTAATGGCTAACTCACAACAACAGGAAGCAGAGTAACAACACAGTTCTTTCACAACAAAAGATAAAAAAATGTTCTGTATAGTATTTCAGATGCAGCAGAATCCGTGTGGCAAGACATCTAAATTATATTTCCAATTTGTGATTATTTTCTGGTGATTCTGTTTTTTAATGGAACAAATTTTGTTAACAGCAAATTAAAGACTGTAGAATTTCACATTAACATTATTATAAAATGAGAGTAATACTGTATAAGACTTTGATAAAAAGACAATGTTTCATTATTATTATGAATATATTTTTAACAAGTGTTATTGTTAGTATTACTGGTAGCAATATTATTAACCAAGTACTACAAAATATTTAATAATGATCAATATTATTGTGTTGTCTACAAGCATTTTGTGATTTTATACTCATTACTTTCTCATAGATATTTAAATATAGTTGAACATTGTTACCCTATTTCTAATGACATAGTGTTAAATTATGCCATATATATTACACTCTTAGAATATATTATACTGTATAGCAAAGATAGCTTTTTAGGTGTAAAATGATAAAAGTTGTAGAAAGCTAGAATACTCTAAATATTAAAGGGACAGGTTGACTACTTACAAAAAAAAACAATACAACTGTAGGTATTCATGCTAAAAGAGGCCAATGCACAGAGTAATGACCTTCTTCTGATTCTCTTCTCTGTCTTTCCGACTCAGAACTCTCCTCCCCCGATCTCTGGCACACATCAGCCTAGTTGTCCCTTGCAAGCCTTCTGTCACACAAAATAAATTGCCTTCGCTGTGAATGGGTCAAAACAACACAGAGATGTCATTATTTCACTGCAATTGATCATACCTTGGGAAACACAAGTCAATAGTTTCTATAATTGCAATGTCTCCAGCCCCTCAGAGATTCTTCTATGAGGGCTACTTCTCATCATGTCTGATGTTTGCCATTCTTGACAAACATACAGTATAATATCGCAATGTGCATATTATGAAAAGACACATTTGTATTGTTTTGTTTTCTATTAACATCATAAGAATTTAAAAAACAGGGGATCTATAGTATATCTTTCAATAAAATCTGTCAGCTTGATCATTAATTATGATTAATAAACATTTTCATCATTCACTTTTCGGATTTTTTCTCCATTTAACCTAAAAAATTCTTGCATGCTTTCAAATAAGAATGAGTACACAAATCAGTAGTTATTTGATTAGGAATTTTGTACAATCTCCTTGTGACACAACTCTATTTTTATCATCAAAGGTTTCCACCACTGTGACACAATTAATTTGACCAAAACCAACTCCCAAAAATTCTACTTCCACGTAGCTGACTGATGGATTTTCTTACTGGCAGTATACAAACATTAAATTACAGAATATATTGCCCTTTTAAAATGTGGAAAATTTAAATTGATCTGAGTTTGGCTTGTAATGCAAAATTATATAGAACAAAGTTCAACAATGATGTTTATCATTTGTCTACCTTGGTAAAAACCCAAAATTAACCTCAATCCATTAGTTTTACTTTACAGCTCTGCCAGTGTCCTCTCTTCTGCCAAATCATCTGGTTGGGGAAAAACTAACAGGAAATCATTTTTCTTTGTTTTCCAGACAACAGGCAGAACACATGACAATATCCCATGCTGAAACAGAAAAAAAGAAAACATATTAGAGCATTACACACATTATTATACTCTGATACCCTCCTGATCTCCTTATAAAATATAGTGTGTAATTTATTCACACCTGCAAACAAACACAAAGACATATCCCCATGCTACCCTGTGTCAGTATCATCAGTCTCTAATGTAACCATCTGCTACACTATGTATTTCCTTTATGCATAAATTGCAAACCAACTCTTGGCAAAAGGCCCTCACTCACCATCCCACATGCATCACACTAAATTAATGAGTTACCTGAGAGAGCACATGAATAGAGAATTTGTGGGTCTGATGGGAAATTAAAAATGGCTAATAACTAGGAATCAGCCAAACTGATGGAGAGTGTGGCTCCAGTTTTTCTGGACCATGCCAACACCTTGCTTAGATTGTCAATCCACTGAAAAATGAACAAGATGTATATTGTGGTCCCATAACCAGAAAGCCTAGGATGCATTAACATCAGCACTGCACACAATTTTTTGCTACTTCTAATACTTTTAAATACTGCCATTGAATTTTTAAAAAATGTTGAACTAATATGTAAAACAGTGTAGACATAGGTTTCCTTATCTTCTAAGCAGGATGTGAACAGTAAGTGTGACGGAAAGATAATAACTTGTGTTGTACTACTGTTTCTTGAACCTGGATATTACTACTACCTACATGTTTAATCTCCATAAAAAGTACTCGAATTAAATAGAAAAGCCTCCTAGACACATATTGTTGTCTAATCTTCAAGTTTAGGTCCGAAGCTACACTCTTTTAAGCAGTATGGTCCCTTATTGTGCAAAAAACAGCAGGTCTCATAAAAAAGTAGAAAAAAATAACATATAGGACCTAAAAATGTAATTCATAAAACAGGAAGTGATTTAATAGTAATACCTATTGCTAAATTTGTTGTCCCCTAAAAAATATAGATGTCATCATTGAGAAATAGTTGCTTCTATACACTTCTTTAATATTCCACAGTGATTTGTCAGATGCTATGATCTAAAGTGACATGTGACGAGTGATAAATCAACCTAACATGCATGTCTTGTGGGTTGGAAGAAGCTCAAGTGCCCCGAAAGATTCATTCAAGATGCATTCAGAGGAAAAACATACAAACACTACACAGAAAAGCCCACAGAAAAGAGACCACTAAGTTTTACAGTGCAACAAGTTACTTGGACTGAGCTTCCTGTTTACCAAGAACAGACAGTAGCCTACTTCTGATCCCAAACATATATTGTGAAATATTTGAGGGATCTTTGACTCTCTGAGTTTTATAAATTAAATAAAAGGCCATTCAGACAAAGTTTTAGCTAACATGTAAAGAAAATGCTGAAGGCTTTCAGAGGGTCTACACCTAGGCACATCTCTGCAACCTCTATGTTTCATAATCCTTCACACTGCCTGGGGTGCGAGCTGCACACAAACTGATACATGCAACCATAAATCAAGCATATGTCAGAGACCTCACATGTTTTGACAATAAGAAAAAAAATTGACGCCCTCGGATGAGAACTCGTAGCAGAAGAGCATCCAGAGATAAAATATTCAAACAGAATGTGGCTTGCTTGAAGGCCTGACATTTTTTTTTCCATATATATATATATATATATAAAAGGGGTGGTGGTGGGGGGGTTCCTTTATGCACTATTGTTTTTTGCATACTGTTAATATATTTTATCAGAAGAGACAAATCAACAGTTTTAAATTAAGAATTCTGATCCCTTTAAAAGTTAAGAGTATATTTGATGCTAAGATCAGAGAAAGATACAATGAATTTATCCGTTTTCATTTGTTGGACTTACCTGCTGTGGATTTCGCATTGACGTTCTTCAAAACAGAACTCGTTTTGATTTAGTTATTAATTTAATCATTTATTTATCTTGTCACTATTTTAATTTTGGATCGATCCACTTATTGTTTTGTCAGTTTTCTGTTTGATTAGTGAATTAAATAATCATTGTTTATCATTATTGCACATTTTCATGAATTTATTAATCAATCAACTTCACCATCTTTACCAATAATTATACAAATTGGTGGTTAGTTTGAATATCTAATGACTATTCTGAGTTTTATTCAAATAACGTGTTTGACTTAATATGTTACTTACAATATAGCACTTCAAAATACCTTCTTTTTTTCTGTTACCATTATCTGACATGGCTTACACACCTATTAAAAGCTGTGTTGTTATAGTTTAGGACATTTTCATTCATCAGAATCAAACTTAAGTTTGATTTTCTCTGTAACCATAATACAGCACAGACAAAAACAACATTTTCATCAAGGGATCACAACCAGTAATGATAATTGAACATATTTAAAATCAATTTAAAAGCATTTTTTAAAATATATTTAAGAAGCCACATTAGAACTAGTGGTAAGCGCAACATTTCCAAGTCGCATAAAGTGCAGACGTGGTGCCTATCATTTTTCACCTCCTCTCACTACCCTTCGCATGGTGTTCTTGTCTGCAGCTATAACTGGAATACCAAGTTAAGATGCAATATGTCAGCACGCTTTCAACCACACCTCCATTGAATGTGAGCCTCCTGATAGGGACTTATATATGTTTCAGTTATCTCAAGAAGTGCAGCCTCTGTTGGGTCCTCATTACTTCGACCATCTAAGGTCATCAGAAATCTGCACTTTCTGAAAAACTCACTACTGGCTGCTGCACTGCATGGGGAGCTTTGAGTGTTTTTAGGATAAAGGAGGGGGTCCTGCATCCTGCACAGTACTTGCTTAAGACTAAAAATAATTTTTTAAGCGTTTTCTTTTAAGTTAGTAAAGGGGTTTAAAATTTTGTTGATGTATTATCAGAGTTGCTGGGTAATTTGAAAAGCTCTGCAGTGTGCACCAGTATAATTGGTGTACCAGGAAATCATGCACCGACAAACGTTCCACATTGTTTTTTCATTCAAATTTTGAATAAATGTGTGAAATATTTTAAAGTAAACTTTCCAGTAATTGAATTATCGTTATTAATTATGAATATTATATTTAGATTGGGTTGCTTTTGCCTTTGATAGAAGATGGAAATAAATGCAGCAAATAGTTTGAGGTCAGGTTTGCTACGGCCAGAATTCTGCCTCTGAGCAGAGAGGATCCTCTACAAGGTATGGAGTTGCTCAAGCAGACACCTTTGTTTTACGCTTTACACGTCTTTTAGAGAAGTTTGATTGGCAGGAAATTTAAAAATCTGTCATAGTGTGTTTTCACTTTTTATAAGTAAACTGATTAAAAGGAGAAAACCTAATTCCAAGGTGGCACCATCAACACCCTTCAAATTCCATTTTAACACCTCCTTTGACTTCACCTTTTCTATCAGCCAACATGTTTGAATCTGAAACGCAAGCCTCAGGTTGCAAAAGTCACTCTGCATCTCATCACAACAATATTTCACTGCCTTATCACACCAACGGCAATGACCTCCCTATGTCTCTCTGATCTGTGTAGCAAATACACTCAGCCCACGTCGACAGGACTGTGAAAGGCAGCCAGAGATTCCTTAATCTATTCTAGCTCTGCTCTGCTTTAGCTTCAGATGTTCAAGGTGCTACTGGAGTTTCTCTGCATTTGAGAGGGGTTTCCTCAACCAGCTCACCCATTCGGCTGCTAACATTCAGACAGCTGACAGAAGCAAAGCTATTCTGCCATTTCACGTTGTGCAGCTGAAACCACCCATTATGTCTGACCTCATCCCCTTTGAAGTATTCAGACAGTATTTGAGAAAGTAGGTACATGTATACTGTTTCAATCTTCTTTTCAAGTAAATGCTTTTATGCTAAATTAATCATGAAAACTCTATTTTGTCACCCGTCCTAAACTCTTCAGAAGGGATTTACATTGCAATAAATGCAAACATTTCAATTAAAAGAATGAGAATTACCATTATGGCTCATGTGTTGAGGCAGTGCTACTTATTGAGTTAAATTAATAAACTGAATCCTGGTCTGCGTTTGCTTTAAAAGTAGCAAGCAAGAGCACAATGTCTCCTATATAAATAGCCATATGGATTTGTCACCTCCCACCTCACCTCTGTCTTTTGATAAAATATAACAGGTGTAGACTGTTGCACTTTATATAACTCCTCTCCCATTGAGCTACAACAGCAGGACAGAGGGGTGTTTGCACTTGAATATGACAGCTAAAGGTGTGTGTATGGCACTTCTTGCTGCTGGTGGGCTAGTCCTGCATCTCTCCAGATCCCTCCACAGATGGAGAGGAGCGCCCCAGGTAGGTGGAGACCAAACCAAGAATATGAAACAGGGATGACCAGGCTCCCACCGGAAGATAACAGAGGAAGTCAGGGATTGAGGGATCTGCGCTACAATAGATAATTAGTTAGGAACATCTGTTAGAGGAAGTTCCGCTGAACCTCAAGGGCCACAGATCTTAAATCACTCTTTAGCTTAAAGTGGAGAGCGAGCCACTCGATTTATTTACTTTGATAAATCATTTGTATTATTCGGAGGTCCACCTATTCACTTTCATACGACTGTGACAGGACACTGCAGGAGCTTCAATTGACCCTGGCGATGAAAAATTTCTATAATATCAAATGAAGTGAAAAATAAATAAACATTTCAACAAGTTTTAACCTAAGACCTCATCACTTTTTCAAGTTTAATCCCCCAGGGGTATAAGAATCATCCATTTCTGTACATTTTTATAGGCTAAAATACTATTAAAATCTTAAAACACTGGAGGCTCAAATCCTGAATAAATTCAGGATTAACAAACAGAAAAAATAGGTATATATAGGTTTGTTAGTTTTTGGTTTTATCAAGAATCAGATTATGTTGTTGTAATGTTGTCTTTGTTTGTTGTTTTTGGCACACTTTCCCATGTTCCACCTTTCTTCTTCATAACTCACATTTGGAAAGCTGTTGTTTGAGCAAACAGGATCTGTATCACCTCAAGACTATTTGTGCCCTCAGATACATTCCTGCTGTACAGATTTACTCCTCTGCTGCTATTCTCTACCCTGCTTTTCTTTTTTTAATGCACCTGTGCTTCTGCTGCGCCAGGATTTTTGCTTTTTGCTCACAGCTTGTTCAGAAACAAATCTGTCAAAATCCCCCATAGAATGCCAGATGTGATGCTGATGTTACTGTCTGCTTGTAGGTGTACTTGTTTAACTGCACAGTGCCCCCCAAGAGGATCAATGCTACAAATCTCACAATTTCAGAATGGTGACAAAATTACTGTTTAGAATAAATGTTAGTGGTGCTCATCTTTGCACAATCATAAATTCTCTGTGTTGTGTGTCTGTGATGTGACAGATGAACCGTCCGTACATTCATATCACTGCATGAATCCTTGCTTTATTAGATAGATAATCCATACTAGGAGCCAGCACCCCCATGTCTATTGCTGCCACAACGATCATCCAGTGTCCAGGTAAAGGAAGGCCGGGGTCCATCCGTCAGCCATAAGGCTGCGGTGTCAGACCCTGTGCCACCCAGGTGGGGGCAATCACTATGCCACCAACCCACCCCTGATATGAAGGCAGTACCCCCAGTTTAGTGGATCCCCATGAGGAAAACACTGGAGAATAAAATGAACAAATACCCTTAAGAAGCAATAAGAACACATAAGAGCAAAAAAAATACAATTCTTACACAGAAGTTCATCAAACTGTTTAAAAATACATTAAAATAAATAATTTCACATTAATAAATTAAGTCAACATTTTTCTGGTTTGTTTGAGCTCTGAAACCTGCCGTTACTTTTTTACTTTGCCATTTTACTAAGTTTGTTTTGGGACAAATTTCTGCAGTTCTATTTTGACAACCACAGCATTATAATCATCTTCAGTGGAGGAAGAGAAAATTCTATACGTTCTGTACAAAGGTTCTTCAGAAAACTGCTGCTTTTAGCTCCATTTCCATGCAGCCCACAATAATCTTTATGATCAATTCTGATACCACTTCCATCCTCTTCATTCAACTGAAGCAGCTTTCTCAAAATTGCAAATGATCTCCTCCTTGCAAGTGATTCCTTTCTATTATCCATTCTCCTCCTCCTCAATCTGAATGTGGACTTTATATTTCACACACTATTCTTCTGGAAAGGCTTCTTTGTATTGGCATCACACAAACACACTTCAACAAATGCTAACTCTGACTGCACTCAGTTCATTCATTTCAAATCTTTAACTTCTTATGCCCAGTCCCCTCAAGTGTGCCCTATTGGTTCTGTTGGGCCCCTGCTGTTCATTCACATTCATTTATGTATTTGCAGATGAACATATCTCTATGTAAATATGACATCAACTTTCATTGGATGACACCCAGGTTACCTCTCCTCAAACCTAATTCTTCCCTCCAGTGTTGCCGGTTACATGACATAAAGTCCTGACTCACTTTCAGTCTTTTAAGAATAAATTAAATAATGATACATTGAAGATTATTTATTAATAATAAATCCATGTTAGCCAAATCCCCCAATTTTACATATTTCATTGATAACTAGCTAACTAGCTTCCTTGATTAGCTTTCCTTCACATCTCATAGTAACTACATAACCTGTCAGCTTATGTTCAACTTTGAAACATTGACTATTTATATCCTTCCCCGTCACATAAGTTCTGGTTCAGTTTTACCTCCTCTCAGATCGACTGCTGCAACTCCTTTCTGTGTGGTCTTCCACAGAAAATCCTAAATTAACTTCAACTGGTCCAGCATTCATCATCATCATGCATTATCTCCAGAACCCCATTGCCTGTCATATCACACCTGTCCTGCAGCTACTCCAATAGCTTCCCATCACATACTGCATTCATTTCAAAATACTACCTACAGAGCAATCCATGACCTTACCCCTGCTTACCTCTCTGACCTCCTCCACATTTCCATAGTTGCTCACACCCTCAGATCTTCTTCCATCTGTTGCAATGTCCTCTCTGCTTGCTTCATTACCATGGAGGGCAGAGCATTCATTCACGTTGCTCCCCATGTGTAAAATTCACTTTTCTTTGACCCCCGCAATATCAATTCATTTTCACTTTTAAATCAAAAACTCACAACCTATCTGTTTAAACTTTCTGTGATCAGTTGCGCTGCATGTTGTTAGTTTGATATGTCCTGTTTCTATTATTTTTATTTACTTTTTATTGAATGCACCTATAGTGTTATTATTTTTCTTTCATTTTTTAAAAATTATTGTTATTATATACTGTGAGACCAGTCAGCAAATAAGTTGTTGGTCCTTGTTCAGTTCCTTTCTCTTCATACTTTTATTTTTTGTCAACTCAGCCATGATGTGCATTCAAAACACCTGATGTATTTATTTGTTTTCTAGCTTGTGAAGTGTAAGTCAGCAGCAACGTCACGCAGTGTCCAAGATAAAAAATTGCATAGTGTGGTTTCTCAGCCTTGGAAGGCTGCTGGACAGTGACAGAACTGAAAATGATCTATGTCACTGTGGCATCAAATGAGCCCAGAACACAGTTTTAAGGTCAGAAAGTTACATATTGCCCCTAGAATGAAGTACAGGACAACTCCAGCGATCTCTTTTAGTGAAAATTAAAATCCAAACAGTTTTATTATCAAGAACAATTTGTTAAACTCTACCTTTTAAAGATTTGGACATATTTTCCCATTTAATCTAATAGGAAAGTGTGTTCACTTTCACTTAGATAGCATGTGTGTCGGAGGTACAAAGGCAATGGTGTGTGTGCGGGAGTTATGGACAATGGGGTGTGTGGATTTGTAACATTTGTCTTTTTAATTATTTATGTTTTAACTATAAAGCACTTTGTCTTACATTTTATGTATGAAAGGTGCTTTATAAATAAAGTTTGATTTGATTTGATTTGATTCAAACTTATGATTGGTAGTGTATCGGTAGAGCATCACACACCTAATCATGTGACACATCTGTAGTTCTTTGTATTTGATCAAAAACATGTTATTTTAACATATCACCTCTATTGTGACTGCACTTGATTAATACAAGGAATACAAATTTTCCTTATGCTCCAGTTGGAATAAAGAATGGATCCCTTGACTGTCATCAGGCTCTTCGTCATCTGCCTCCTCATCCTGCTCTGCTCGCAAACCTAAAACGTATTCATCTTTACTTTTTTACTCTCCCATTTTTTTCCTCATCTTCGCTTCCTCAAGTGTTACATTCTCAGTAGCCTTTTAGCTCTGATCCTTCTTCTTCCTTCCTTTACTTCCCTTCTTCCTGCTCATTCCTAAATTTTCCGCTTAAAAAACTGCATTGTGGAGACAACTTTTAACAATATAAAACTAGAAATTATTTATGATATGCACATAAGTCCCTGCATTTATATTTAGGCTTCTTATTCTCATAGAAGTCTATTAGTTATTTCCCCCTGTCTGTCAG
>JBAMIG010000003.1:11688254-11700624 GCA_037177335.1 Kiunga ballochi
TGAAGAAACCTCATGGAGCCCACATTGAAGGAGAGATCCTCTCCCAGGACGGACAGGCAGATGTGGCCAGGACTGTTCAAGCAAATATGTTTGTACATACCGGTTTGGTGAATGTAGCCATGTTATGATATAGGATGCCCAGCTTATTGTATTAAAACTAAAGGGTATTCCTTTTGCAAATTGCTTTAATGGTTTAAGTAAATTATCCTACAGTTCACATCATCAAGGTGAGTCTGTGAGTAAAAATGGATGCATCTGAGAAGTTTTAAGAGTTTGAGCACAATTATCTACCATATTTACCCCAAACCATGTGTTTTTTAGGTTTATTATTATTATTATTATTATTATTGTTATATAATCCTCGCAGTTATTCCAGTACAACAACTAAACATTGGTTTAACTGCCATCCACATAAACAAGATTTTTTTAGATTAGTAACTTCTACAGCACAGTCTGCACTATAAGACTAAACCAGTAACTGTCTATGGTCTAACCACAAAATAGGGAAATCTAAGTAGTTCTCAATCAATTTGCAGGTCAAGTTTAGTGTGTGATACTGAGTTTGTTTTGCTGTGTGTGCCAGGATAACCTTTCATGTTACACACTCTTCCTACCATGTAACCAGACATCGAGTATTTGTAAGTGTAACACAGTTTGTAAGTCAGTGGAATCTTTTTGTGCATAACTTTGGGTTACAAATGCATATGAAGTAGAAAAGATGCAATGAGTCTGCTATAATCAAGGAATGCTGATCTATTCATTTTTCCATAGAAAACCATTTTTAACTGGATGTCCAACCTTTCCAGTTGACACAAAACGCACCATCTACGCACAGATCCGTGAAACCTGCCTGCATGAAAACAGTCTCAGAAGCAATAGAGCATTTGTACGCAGATCTGTGTGTAATTGAGGTTTTGTGTGTGCGTACCAGGCGATTTGTACGTGCGTAGAGCAGGTTTGTGAGTAAAATATGGATGTTTGCACATTTTAAAAAAAAAATGCGTGTAATACTTTTTTGTGCACGTTTTTTCAAGATATTAGTGCAAAACATTTCAACATGCATCTGTAAGCATACACACAAATTAGTTTCTACGGCTTACGCACTATATGATACACATAGAAGTACTCAAAGTTACACATAAATTAGTTTACACAGCTTGCAAATCATGCAATATACACACACAACACTATTGAATGGATTTTCTCCCCATACAGAGGCAGGTCTTAGGTTGGAACTCCTGAGAAAACAAGTGTAGTGACCCAATCAGACATATAAACAAGAAGCCAGGTAGAGTTCTTATACCTGCGAGTAAGGAAGGAAGGTGGGTATCAGTGTACAAAGGTAGAGTTCGGCACTTAGACTGTCTTAAAAACTAGAACTGAAAAAGTTTCAGTAGGTGCTCTTTGAGTATATATTTCACACTAGAAAGCATCATTTATTTATGTACAAATAGTAACTCATGTTGTGTATAGATAACCCAGAGTTTAAATAGATCTTGCATGTCAATGGCAAATTTTCCGTTGCTTAGCAACCACAGTGAAATAGCACTCAATACATCCTTTGATCCTCTGCTTATTCTCTTGTTACTGGTTTTCCCCAACTGCTCATTGCAAAATATCACCTTTTCTCTGATTGCAGTCTTACTGATAGGAGTAATGGACACACATATGGATGCACAAATACACACCATCATTAAAGCCATAAAAAGCCCCAGGCAACCGCAACGCAGCAGAGAGTAAAATGGACCAATAAGACAGAAAGTGTGTTTACAGCTGATACAAGGCACAGAGTTGACAAGCGTGAGGTGGCTGCTGTGGTTAGAGGGCAAATCTAAACCAGCATTGTTTTTTTAAGTTAACTGTTTTTGTTTTCTTCCTATCTAAATATGACACACAGTTGGTTGTGTACCAGTAGCCATGCCTAAGGCCAAGCATTTCCTTTATTATATAAACAGCTATGTCAATGAGTGAAACAGAAAACAGAATCCACTGAAATGTAGGAAATCAGTCCAACTTAGTGAATCTTTAGCTCACTACAGTAAAATTAAAACTTAATGTTTTTCTCATTTCAGAGCCTTTACATTTCTGATACGTCCATTTTCTGTTCACTTTAATGCCATGTTTCAAGACGGCTTTTATCCTTACAGCTCCATCCAGTTAAATTATACAATTTCATGATTTTATTGTACTGAAAAAGTTCTTTCTTTGTTATTTAACTTGACAATCACTATAGGAAATTATACTTTTTATTCAATAACTTATGTGGCAAATTCAGCTGCAGGTTATTTTAAGAAGTTACATTTCTCTGTAATAAAAAAATAAAAAATCTGTAATCCTGCTGTCACTTACAAGCTCTCTGTAAAAACTGGTGACCTGTGTGACGTTTATTCATTTAAGTAACTAGAAAGGTTAATGTTTAATATTACTACATGTATAATTTATTATAAACAAAAAAATATATTTTAAATTAAAGGGGAAAAAATTGAATGATCATGATTTATCAAATTGTTCATAAAAATGATCATTTTCTCATTGTGACTTACCTTTCCAGCAGAAATTCTCTGAAACTGTGATTTGTACTTTACATCATTGGAAAATCTGGTCATATCTTACTATGTATGCCACCAAGTTCTGCTACAGACTGTGGCTGTTTCTCCATATGGCTACTGCCATGCTCTTCTAGGAAGTTTCTTTGCATCTACATTAAAAACAAGACAGGCAACAAAATGGCGACTCATCTTGTTGTTGATCAGCCAAAAAGGGCACATGTCAATCCACTGCTAATTGAACTTCAGTGGCTGACCACAGCTGCCCAAATCCAATTTATGTCATGAATGCTTGCCCCTCAGAGTGACTACTGGGTCTGTCTGCAGCTATTTAAAGTCTGTCATACAGGCTTATGCTCACTGGAACTTCATCTGGCACAACCATTTATAATTAAGTGTGTATAACGTAGTATTGAGCCTGACTGTTGCCTTTGTACTTTCATGACAATTACATTAGCAAAAGGTTACAAGGGCTTCACACTAACTTCTACAATCTCTTGTAGACTCCTGTATTCCAAGAAGACCGCCTCACTTAATGTCTGTAATATGCTCACTTAGGACCTATTAATTTATTTAAAGAGATTTAGCTAGTGATAATCTCAACAGTGACTCTCACAGCTTTTAAATTTTTGACTTTATAAAAAATGTTTGGAAAATCTTATAATCAGAAATTATGTATATCATTGTGTGCGGAAAGAAAGTAACCATTATTTACAGTCATTTGCAGATAACTTGATAATGTTCTATAGAATTCCCTAAGATGCTGTAGTGAATTATTCCTTTTTTTGTCTCTGTTAGGCTTGGTACTGACAGGACTCAGACACAGGATTAAAGTGTTTCTCAAGACTTTATTAGTAAATATACACAAACAGGCTGTGGTTGAACAAATGCTGGTGAGGTCACATAAGTACGAGACAAAGGTAACGCGGACTATTTGAACACATGAGGGTAATGGGAAACAGGTGGACACAATCAGGTAATCAGGGAAGACAATCAGACCAGTGATACATGAGGAAAAGTAAGTGACCTGAAATGAGAGGAGAATTAACCTTCAAAATAAAACAGGAAATGACAAGACAAAACCTCACTGCTGTGTGACGGTCATAAATGTTTGTAATAGTAATAATGGCTTTATATGTAATGAAAAAATAGTCCATTATTTGTCTTGTCGATTAAAATAGTGGCTTTTGGTTCTTATTTACTTTTTACTTTTACATGAAAAATAATTATTATTACTTTTAAATATTTTGTTGTTGTTTCTTTTTCTTAAAAAGCAAAACCAAATACAATATATTTTAATTTTCTATGAAAATGGGCGGACAAGCGGACGGACGGACGGATGGATAGGGAGCTTCATCTGTAATCATGGGGGGTATAGTAGCCTATCTGTCCATCAAGGCAGGGCTAAGTTATCAATTTATTTGACCATCTTTATTCCTGGATTTTAGGTTTCTGTGCTAATAAAGGATTTAGCTGAGGGGGTTTCAACATTCGACATGAATACCTTCAATTCACTTTTCTTGGAAGATTTTGGAGCACATTTTAAATTGAGGGAAACAGTGGGGTATCTCCCTCCTGGACCTGTTGCCATTGTGACCTATAGTGAATAACCAAGTATGGATTGACGGGACGGTGAATGGATGATTTATGTTTAAAATAGAAAAAAATCTGTAGAGTTTTTCTATTATCATATTTGCTTTAAAAAGTCATTTAAGTCTAACTAAGTATGGACTTAGCTGGATTTTTTTCTCAATCCAGCTTTCTGAATTTAGAAATGTAAGTTGTCTATGATAAGTCAAAAAGCTAAACAGTTAAATTAATCAAATTAATTAAGTTTTATAAAACCAGTTTCCTGTTGGAATCAAAGAAAGGGACATTGTATCAGCAAATGTTTTAGCACTAAGACTTGGCAACCTGAGGCTGTTACCGACAGCATTTAATTTAGGAGTTCATTACAACAGCACGTCAAAACCTTGCGCTAGTGTCTAATAGCTCAGTTACAGCTCATTTTGGGGTCTCAGAGTTGTGTTTTGTTTTTGTTTTTTTTTGTCTGCTAGTTTGTTTGTTAAAAAAAAAACTTCATGAAACTGCCCAGAAGCCTTAAGATACAGAATAAAATGCAGGGTGTCTTTGCATATTTAGGACATCTAACAAGGTACAACACTTTCAATGTCTAAATGTACCTATTTTTGATGAAATAAAAAATGGTTGTGCTTCCGATTCTGATTTAATGGAGAAATGAAACTGATTCCTACAGTTGTCTTCATGGTGATAGTAATTAATTTATTTACCATCTTCTGTGCTTGTCCTACATGTGGTTCTGATCCTCATTTAAAGCATCTTACTGATAAAAAATGATGAGCTGAAATAAAGAGGACATGCTGCAGATCCAAAAAGGCAGCGAAAATGACTGTTTAACAAAAGGATTGTAATGACAGGATGAAGGTAAAAGCGTGCTACTTAAATCCCAGATGAATGGTTTGAGCGAATGGACATTTCCATAAAGTGATGGAATTTGCTCCAAGCGTGCTTTGTACCCACAAATCCTAAGCAATCCTATAGATAACTGGAGAGAAGAAAAATATTTGTACATTACATAACTGACTGCCATGGGAAAATCACACGACAAGTGACAGATGATCATCACACAACTTGTCAGGAACAGCTTCTACTGCAGAACGGATTACCTGATAAAATTACAGGTATACGTTTTTGTGGGAATAGTGTAAGGATCTAATGAAATGCATGATTAATACAGCAGCATATGGCTCAGTTGGCAGGCCCAAGAAGATGATGACATGTTAAAACACTACAGAAACCATTTCAATTGTTTTTTATTATTATTTTTTATTTATTATTATTAATATTATTATTATACATTCCTCATATTTTTTTCAAACTACACATAATAAAAATAAAAACTCAATGTAATTTACAAACAAAATTATTATGTTAAACCTTTCTTATTTATCTCAAATTTAACAAAAAGACATGGGGAAATAGACCAGTGGGTGCATGTAAACTATTGCCTGGTTTCTGTGCAGCTTCCTCCCAGAAGTGTGTGACAAGGTAGAAAGCAGTGCTAAACACACATTGTTTGGCAAACCAAAGCTCTGAAAAAGAAATGAAAATCACGTTTTTAAAAAAAATGCTTAAAAGAACTGATTGAAATCAGCCTTGTTCACATTGTGCATTAAAATGTCAAACTCTAATCCCTTGTAGTAAAACATCTCTTAACTCTACAAAGAGAAAACAGATTCTCAGTGATGCAGGACTTGTTCCTGTACAGTGTGGAATAATGTGAGGTAGAAGTTACATACTGAGTCCAGTAAAATTAACATTACCACAAAGTTACTGATATTGATATAAGAAGGTGAAAAGAAAACAAATATTAGAAAAAAAAACAGTTAATATCCCATTGAAATATTTTTAACTTAAAATTCTTCACAAATGTTAAATTATAAACGTTTAGTGATGGAATTATTTTATTATTTAGTCAACAAGAATGCACAGTGGAGAAAAACAAGGTTGTGTTTATAAGGGAAGTTTAGTACATTACTGTTTATCCTGATGGTTTTGCACCCATAAATAATATCTCTGAGAATTAGTCATCTATGAGGATTGGATGGCAGTAAAAGATTTGTTGGACTCTAAACCCTCCAACACTTGTTTATGTTATGCTTTATTATGGGACACGAATCATTTGGGTAAAGATCCTGCAGCATTTGGTGGCCAAGCTAGAATGCTTGGTTAAAAAGCTTGTCTGATTCCTGTCAGTAAAAATAAAATTCTATCACACAATTATGTATTTTTTATTTCAGTGTGCACTCTCATTCCAATGTAAACAAAACTGTAAAACTACAATTACAAGATCTGTGCTTGGGCTCAGAAA
Organism: Kiunga ballochi; assembly: GCA_037177335.1. Taxonomy (NCBI): domain Eukaryota; kingdom Metazoa; phylum Chordata; class Actinopteri; order Atheriniformes; family Pseudomugilidae; genus Kiunga; species Kiunga ballochi. The sequence goes on from JBAMIG010000003.1 coordinate 11,694,693, forward strand.
ATCTAGACTGAACTCAGTCCCACTCTGAGTCCAGACTAAAGGCTGAATCTATAAGAGCTGAATTAGCATGTACTAATTAGCGTGTGGGATCTAGAATTTAGCGTGTGGGGTGGGACCGTGGTTAGTACGTGATCTACTAGGATTGCTGACGCAAGTGTTACAGTGTTGGAGACACGCTTATTTAAATGAGGATTTAGCGTGTGTCATGGTTTGTATCAGGACGACTTCACATAACTGCAAGCGAAGATGAGCTCCACAGTATTCCGTGTGCGGATATGAGCATCGTTGTACCTGGTCTCTCCGGCAGTGGTCTGGTTGGGAACAGGCGTCAGGAGGAAGGGGTGTGGGGGAGTATGCACTTTCACCTTAAAACATGTGAATCGATATGAAAGGTGTTTCTGGTTTTTATTAGAATTATTGTTTTGATGGTTATGATGCCAAAAGCATCACAAACGCACTACAGGTTTAATAAATGGGTGTGTTTTTGGTTTCTGTATATATGCTCAGAGTTTGCAGGAGGAACAAGCTGCACATGGGTGCAGTCAATTGCTCCTATAACACTGGGGACTCCAGCCACCTAAAAAACCTTATTTGGTCTTCTTTAAGAATCCCGAGTGCATGGAAACCTGATAAACCTCGCCATAGCATTTAAGAATTCAGTCTACACATCTGAAAAGTGTAACTGAGAGACCCTGCTGTGTTGGCTACTGTGCGCTGGAATGACCCAGATGCCAAAAACTCTAAACTTGCAAGGAGTTTTGTTTCTGCATGTAGCCTAATGCGCGACTCCAAATCTACGCTGAGTTCCTCCAACAGTTCCAAAATAGCAACACTAAATAGGCGACATGTTTTAATAATTACTTTCACTCTCATTCCAAACATGTTAACACGAGGAGGAAATATGCATTCTCTCCGTCTTCCTTAATGATTCCTACGTCTTCCTCTTACAACAATCACTGCAGCCATGTGTGTGCAATTTGTACCTCCTTTAGATAGACTTTCAGGTTTGATAAATCGCTTTGCGTGTGCTAAAAACTTATATTTACATGTTCTCCTCCTACCCCACGCAAAATTGCGTGTGAACATCTCAATTTACATATTCATTGAGGCAAAGGTGCAAACTGGAGATGGACGCGCAATTTTGCACCTTTGAAAGACGCAAACTCTTCTGCTCACTGTTAGTAGATCAGTTTGTACATTGTTAGCGTGAGCAATGAGTTTGCACATATTTTAGTACATGCAAACCTTTAGTAGATTCGGCCCTAAATGTCTCTGTATGAGGAGAAAAAACAGATTTGAGAGGACGACTGAAGAAAAGATTGGCAAATAAAAAAGAAAAAAAATCACCAGCTACCTGGAGTGAGGTATTAACAACTGTAAAATCCTATTTCAGCTCACAGAGAACGGCAGCAGCATTGAGAAACTAAAGCCTAATGGGGTGTCGAACCTTTACGTCACCAGAACAGAGCAGCCTAAATGATCCCAGATTAGAGACGTCGCTGTCTGGTATCAAAACCACATTACACTACGAGGGATCCCATTGACCAGCTTTGTATTAACATGGACACCTTAAAGAATTTGGTGATGAAACAGAAAAAAAAGGCTAAACTTGGAAAACATTGTACAGGTTTTTTTGGAACTTGTCATCTTGCTAAGAGGAATAATGTCTAATTTAGCAACAGCTTTTAACCAATAATGTTTAACTAATAAAGTGGCTGTTTGAATTAAACTTCTGCTTTCTTAACATTTTTATCAACTAAATAAAATGCTTTAAATGTTAACTACCAAAACATTAAGAAGTCGCCTTAATCATTTAAATATTTTTCACTAAAGCAAATGCTTGCAGAAGTTTAGGTGACATTCTTTTTCTAAGACATTTAACCAACTTTCTATTGATAAGTCACAAAACCCTCCCTCTCGAGGAACAAGTGGATCCAAACCGTGCCAGCAAAATGTTTTTACACCATCTCTCAGCCACTATTTTTTAAGTAACACAACAGGTCAAGTTTTTAGTTGGAAGTACTTACTGTAGCTTTAAACCTGAACACAACTATAGAAGTAAAACGAAAATAGCCATTTGTAGCACTTTATGAGTATGATGTGCCAAAGTATAGCCATTCAGTCAATATCATGTGGGAAAGGCTGTGTGGTAAGCTCCCTTAGCTGTGTTGTTCAAGTTTCAATTAAAGCTTCACCTCCATCTGCTCCTAAACACAACTGCAGCAGTGATTGAAAACCTTATAAAGTGCCATTTTTAAGAATGATTCTGATTAAAATATACCTCCAGGTCAGGCTAATCTATAAATGTGATTAAGAGACTGCATGTGTGTCTTTGTGCTAAAGATACCATAACCTAACATGTCGGAGAGCAGGTGATTTTCAATTCAGCTGTGTTGAAACTTGCCCACTTTTCATATTTTGTTTAGTAACTTCACACAATATGGCTCAAAGACTCTTATTGTGTTGAATGCTGGCAAAGAAAATTAGAGCTATGAAAAACAACTATAAATTTAGCCAAGGGTGCAAAATTTGTAGGCAGTGTATGCTCCCTGCCACGCTTGGTATGGTATTATTTTGAAGGTGGCAGAACAGAGGGAGTAAAGTACTTAGTTCCAGAAGCCAACATTAGGCTCAGATCTGTTGGAAAACATCCCCTCAGGTGCAGAGGCAGAGGTTGCCTCAATGTAACTGCAGTCCACTGACACACTTGGCTAGTCCCTCTATCTCATCCTGTCCCTCTCTATCTCTCTATCGCCTTTGCTGCTGAGGTTCAGCGGGGTCTACTTGCTTCTGACTCATCCCATGTCCTCACAGCATGTTCTGTGCCAACAGACACATGGTACAACACAACAGGGATCAGATAGCTGTCCCAGTGCATCATCACTCTGCAGAGGCACAGGGGAACAGAGGAAGAGTCAGCTGCTACAGGTTTAAACTGTAAGAGTGTACAAGAATGCGAAGCTTTGTTTTTTCCAGTCAGACACATTTTATGCAAATGCTGCATCCAGCACACTGCACAAGCATCGCAATGAAATAGAGAAAATAAAAGTGAAAGAAAAAGTGTTATGTGTTACAGTTACATTTCTATTTTTAGCCAACATTCACTGTAAAAAAAAAAACACAGCAGAGAAAAGCATAGCCTCCTTAAATTACTGAAAGATCAAACATAAAAACATCATAAAATCATTTGCCACATCTAATTTTAGCCCCCACTGAATAACATTTGTGATCTATTCATGAAGTACTTCTTGTGATTTGTACAATCATTTATTACAATGAAAGACATTTTTAGGCTTAAAGGTCAAGTAAAGTTTGAATATTGTCTATCAGCTGGATGGGTTCTTGTCAGAGACTCAGCTTCATACGCAAACCAAACACCTGCATGTAGATCAATAAGCAGTTCTATTCAGAGGGAAGTTGGTCATGCATGGATGTTTTTCCCATTTGTCTGCGGCCCGAAAACAACATTGTATGATCCTAAACTGGGTTTAAATTAAACATTTTTGATGGATGGATGGATGGATGGATGTATAACATAACCGGTTTCTCTCTCCCTTCACCAGTTTTGTTTGCTCGTTCATGAATTTAATGCAATACTATTGTGTTGTCGTTACTTTCATTCACAATAAAAAGTGGGATAAAAAAAAAAAACACAATAAGTATATTTAAAGGTTTTTGATGTGTGTCTTGTGACATCACAGCCAGGTGAAATGTGGCATGACAGTTCAGACTGAGGTTGCTTACACACAGGTCGGATGTATTTCTGATTTAGGACCAAATATAAAAGTGTCCCGTGTTGGATCTGTGTCAATTAAAAATCCATTATGAGTCACATATGGGTAATAGAAATAGGAAACTACAGTGTGAAATGAGCCTCATCATTATCAAAAAAGCAGTGGGTTATTTTGTTTACTTGCTTGTCTGTGTTGTTTTTCTGTGCCATGTACCACCAAGTGAATGTTCAAAAGCCCGATACAGTATTTTGACATAAAGTGAATGTGTGAGCCAGCCATAAGCTGAAATAAGATCAAAGTCATGCTAAGTGGATCTTCAAGCTTTATTTTTATATTTTATCCAACAATGTGCCTGCTAAAGCAGAAATGTATTCTGCTGCTTTAAAACTATGTAAGTCGCTCTAGAATAAACAGTATTCACTTGGGTCCTCATACTGGTACGATTAAGCTCCAACAACTGACTTAGCAGATAAGAATCACCAAGAGATGAAGCTGAAAATAAAAGGAATTATTGCAATAAAGGAGCAGACGGACCATTTTAATGTGTGGAGTTGCTGCTTTTTTGTTCCAGATTTCTTTTATCTGGGAAGATACTCCAACAACAACAACAGCAACTCCAACTGCTGGGGAAGAAGGTCGGCTGTGTGGACCAAAGTCCAACAGGCAACAAGAAGATGACATAAGACCGTCAAAGTCTGGAAAGCATGATTGGTAGCAGGCTTGCTCGCCCATGTTGCACACCAAAGAGGTGCAGGTGCAGCAGATCATTCCTCACCTGTGATGTCACACTCCATAATCAGGCCTGATCATTCCACAATATCCATCATAACTGCACATATTCACATATACATATTTATTTGGGAAAAACTCTCACATTGAGCGGCATTCATACAAGGTTTTTCTTGCACACTATTCCTCACTGCTCCTGTTTGTTGTAGAAATGTTAATATATTTGTGTTTCCTTAATATGAGTCTGAGCATAGTGTGATACTATACAGCTGTCTGCAACACCAAATTACCCAGTGACATATTATTAAAGGTCTATCTCATCTCACCAACAGCCTGTTAAACATCAATGCATCCATTATCCGTACCACTTAGTTCAATAAAGGGTCGCAAGCAGCTGGAGCTTATCCCAACAATCACTGGGCGAGAGGTGGGGTACAACCCGGACACATCACCACTCTATCGCATGGGCAACACACCTATCACTGCGGTCAGCACCGCTAACTAGTCCTCCTGTCAAGCATCATTCTTAAATTGTTTTGGTTTTATATTTTGGCACTCTGAGCATGTTATACTATGGTTCAAATTGAGCAAATACAAACCAGTACCTTGAGCTAGTTTAATTTGAAATTGCATACAGAAAGGACTTTTACTTGTAAGAATTCCTAAAGTCAATAACAATGAAAGTGATGTAAACATCTGGAGATTTACAGTGCATCTATAGGCGTGTTTCCATTATCCCTCGATTTGTGCAAAACCTAAATATCACAACAAAATCTGCTAATCATTTACATTTGAAAAACTCTTGATTATCAGTAAAAAGTTGTAATCCTCTCATGGGGTAGTTTTTTAGATGTATTAATATAGAAGTTCATGAAAAAAGTGTAACAGCCAGACCATCATTCTGCCAACGTTAATGCTGGACAAGACAAGTAAAAAACAAACATTGAAATAGAAATAGAAATGAGAAAAAATGGCTTTGAAAAGCTGTGTGGGAAATTTTCCATAGCAAGTAGAAAATCACAAAGTATTCCTAAGAGGTAAAATTGTGCACCGCAAACCGCAAGCGCCAAATACTAAACGCTTTCCAAAACTTTACAAATATTGCTTTTATTTTGCAAAAAAATAGAAATGGAAATGCAGCTAGAAATTCGTTTTTTTCATTTTGCTTTTATATCATTAAAAAACTGTTTTCCGGATATTATCATCTGCAAATAATATATCATTAATGGCTAAAAGATTCTGAAGCTTGAACTCTAAAAATCAGTATTGAACTATGTTCGTAAACAGACAATAATCTGTGGTTGAAATCTATGGAAGCGATAGTGTAAACTAATTAAAATGAAAATGCAGTACCAAGTGGTGGCTGGTGTAATTTTGCCTTGGGGGGGCGCCAATACCAAACTCCAAAATAGACATTTACAAAAAACCAAGAAAATGTGCTACAATGTCACATCAGTGTAATTTGATCA
>JBAMIG010000003.1:11715671-11731964 GCA_037177335.1 Kiunga ballochi
CGCCAGAGCCGGGACTTGAACCACTAACTCACTGGTTACGAATTGACCCGCTCTACTACATGCGCCACAGCCGCCCAACAGTAAAAGTTTTAAACACATAAAATAGTTACTGAGGGTTAGATTGAATCAGACGAAGCACTACTGAATGCCCGGGTTGCGAAATTCACTTTTTATGTGTAATTTTTCTGTATATTATATTTTCTGTATATCCTCACCATATAACCAAGCCCTTTTTATAAAGTTGACAACCTTAACTCAAAGGCAGTTGAATCTGCAATCCTGCACCATCCCACCGGGGGCCTCAGTCTAGCGGCGTCCTGAGTTTTGCACTCTGGGACACTGCCAGGCCTTTGGCGTCTCGGGCTCCTCCATACCTTCCCCTGATCTGTCAGTTCATGGTCGCAGTTCTCTTTCAAGCACATGTTTCATCTTTATCACATGCTCACACTTGCATTCCCACAAAAGTGCTCATCTCTCCATCTGCTGCTAAATGTTGTCGCTGTTTGTGCATTGGTACATTTCTATGCAGGTATGTTTGCTAACGGCTGTGCTTTTGTATTGCATCTTTATTCTACTTTATGTGTCAGTGTAGTATTGTAGCGGTTTATATTGTCTTTGCAAATACAGAGATTTTGGCAGCCTAGACGATATATACCGCCACATGTCTATTCTGTCTTTTTCATTCAATTTTTCTCCTTCTTAGCTTGACCTTTTTTCCCCTTTGATGTCCCCGGTCAGGTTCAGCATTTTCGTATCAGGATTTACATAACAGGACTTAGATTGCAACAAAAATAATATAAATATTAGTATATCAAGGACAGCCATATATATATGACATGTCTCAATTGGTAGAGAAACATCTTCATTCATATGTCCCACAAACCACTGTTCTGTATGGTGTTGTGCTGGACGGGATATGGTTAAAAAACACATATTACTGCTAATCAGATAATTCAATTAAACACTTTGCACCACAGCTAACTTTAGCTGTAGTTGCCACAGCATAAACATTAAAGGCAATTTTTTATATTGATGTTGACAAAATTACAAGATTGTGCTGAAAATGTGTGAACCTGAAAAACTGCTTGTAACTGCTATGAGGTAGCCATCATGACAGATGTTGATAGACTGCAGACAGTTCTACTGATTCATTAAACACATTTGGGTTTCACAGATGATACATCAGGTTTGCAGTGGCTGAATTTTCAACAGTTAGCAGGATCAATATTATGATGGCTGTGTCTACAGTCACACATATGTAGTAACCAGCAGAGAACATATTCATATACACTTGCACTTATATATTGTAATTTTCCTTTTTCAAATAGGATTTCATTTACAGACTTTATTTTCATTGAATTATTAAACATTTATTCTAAAACCAAAAGGCATCCTTGTTTATATTGCAGAATTATGATGTAGTCTTCAGTTTTTTTGTTATTGTTGTTTTTATCCTGAGTTATGTCAGTTTTTCCAGTCCCTTGGCGACAGGTCGAAGCTATTTCTTGAACGCAATCAGACAACTTCCACTCAATTGAGATAAATTTGGTTAGCATTTGTTAAACTTTGCTAGACTTTTGTGTTTCACTAAGGCTGATCAGTTTACTCATGTGTCTCATTTGTAAGGTTATTTTTTTATTTTGTATGTGTGGTTTGTTTTATTTATTTTGTTTCCAGTTATTTGAGAAAAGTTCTGTTACATTAGCATCTTTCATGTCCCAGTCAGTCTTTTTATGTGTGCATAAATGGCTTTTGGATTATTTGTTGGGTTAAAATAAAAACCCATTTTTAACATTAAAACTGTGTCCTTCACTGCACGATCTACTTTACCATTCACGAGTTAGTTGGAGGCTTCTAGGAATTAAAACAGGTTCTTTTTAATGGTCAGGTGTTGCAGTTTTTCTGGTGATTCCACCCACATTGGCTTTCTGTCTTAACCACTTGAAAACTTGTAATATTTCCCAGAGATTAATTCAAGACAAATCCAAGCAGTAGCTTTTGTTTTTGACTCCTCTTTGATCAGCCTTCTAGTGTGAACTGGAAATATTCATCTTTTTTTTTCCACAGCCTGTGACTGTGCATGTTAATACTTTATTACAGCCTGTATGCTAAGTGGATTGCATAAGCTTGCTTAGCATAATCTCACCAGTACAAGCATATGCATCGCTGCATGCAATACACACACACACAAACTGTCGCCGCTAACAAATGCTAAAACAGCAGTTGATCTATGAGCTTACCTACTAATTAGTTGGTGTATAACTATATTTTCTGTTCCTTTTTACCTGTTCAAAAGTCTATCATCTCATAAAAACTGACATGTTGTCATCATGTGAATATGACTTCTGAAAATAGCTCACTACCTTTTTGTCCTCTTGTGTGTACAAACCTGGAGAGCATCTGGACATTTAGCTAGCAGCAGTCTGATGGGTTTTTTCTCATTACTCCTCTGCTCAGATTCCCTTTCCCCCCTCATGTATTCTCAGCCCATTCCTTCTCCTCTTTTTTTCTTTTTCTCTTTTGCTTTGTTCCTCCTGAGAACCACTCTGTTCAGCAACATGCGATTACAGTATCACCTTCCAGACAGGACATGTGCGATGAAGCTCACAAAAACAAGCCTCTTTTCTGTACGATTATGTTGCATAGAAGAATAGATAAGAACAAAGATGCCTGCAGTGAAAATGACCTTTTTATGGGGGTGCATGAAAGAGAGCATGAGGAAAAACACTGAAAGAATTTGCATGGATCAAGTGAATAATCCGCCTGCATGAATACAAAATATGCATAAAAGTCTTCTTCTTTTGGGAGAAAATGGAAACAAACACTTGATATATTCTCTTTCAGGACCAAATATCCCAGCGATACCTGCTTATTTCCAACATGCATGCTTTTACTTGTATTTTTCATTTTGTTTGTCAATAGGTCTTAAATTTAGTCCCCCTTCCTTCTATTTTTCACTCCTGTTGTTGCTGAAATCATTTTTCATGTTCAATAAAACACAATCCCTCCCTCTCTAATAAAGCAAGTAGATGAACAATGTTTGTCTCTCCCACACCATCTGAATAAGAAAGCTGTGCTTCATGTGACTCAAAAACCATCTGTATGTAGAAGTAAAATAAAATTAAAACAGTGGTAGGACAAAATAACCGAAACTGAATAACTCATCTGAAAACAGAATAACGACATGACAATACAATACATACAATACAAAGTAGTTTGATAATTCTCCACTTCAGTGAATATATATTTACAAAACTGATTAGTTTAAAGACCTAATTATAGGATGTATTTCTAGTTCATAGTAGCATTGAAACTTAAAGTGAAGTTCACCTTAAGATCACACATAGTTTTTGTACTTAATAACCAGAGGCCCTGCAATAGTTTATTGCAATCACAACAAAATGCATTTATCTACCAATAGAAACATCCATTCATTTTCTTAACCGCTTATCCAATTCAAGGTCGCGGGTAGCTGGAGTCTATCCCGGAGCTGGAGCCAATAGAAACTGTCTTTATTAAAGTAATCCAGTCTTGCACAGATTCCTTTAGTCATGTCTCAGTTAGTCCACCTCTCACATTAAGCTTCATGTTGAGTCATGCAGAGCTTGGTTGTGCTACACAACTGAAATGTGTCACTAATTACTAAAATAAATGACAGAAACAAATACAATTTAGGCTCAACGAAAGACACTGAGGTTAAAATAGATCAAATTTTATAATAAATTTGTTTATTTTAAATGATTGAAAATTGTTTTCTTTACTTTTTTCTAAAATGACCAACGGAAACCATCTGTTTCCATCCATAATCATCCTGCACAGTAAAAGTGACAAACACTAGCTACATTCATCTCTATTCTAAAAAAGATCATGAACTAGAAAGCAGCTGATTGCAGCTCAGCTGCAGATAAATCCTTAAACTCTGACATTTCTGAAGGTTTTGCCAACCGATGCCGATAAAGATGTTGGATCGTGGTCACCTTTCACTGTGAGGAATTTCATCAACAAATTGCAGAAGAGAAAATAGTTAAGGTCAAAAGAAGTTCTGAAAGACTGGATAGAAAAGTAAATAAAACCCCCACATAACTGCAATAAAGCTGCAAGGAATGTTTTGTGTCAATGCCCGGCTCCTGCCTCTATGAGAAAACAGGGTCTTTGTGAGGAATCCTGAAAAAAACCCACACCTGTGGCGTCTACACAACAGCATCTTCACATGGCATCTGGATGCAGGGGATGTGAGAAAAACCTGCTCACAGGTATAAAGATACTTTAAGCAACAAATAAACAGCATTGCACAAAGAAATACTTTGGCAAATGTTAAAAATGTCAGTAGATGAGTTAAGGAAGTGAAACCGAAGAAAAGAGTAGCTTCCAAAACAAAACGTGGACGCAGAGCAAATCTCAAAAAATCCATCGTGATCCACAAGCAGGTGCAAAAAATAGACCGGACATTAATCATTACAAAAGAAATTTCTTGCACCTATTCAAAACACCTTTTTTCTGTGTGTTTGTGTGTGGGCACATGTAGGATGGGTGTAATTGGGAGGGGGGGGGCGACATTACAAATTAATGCAGAAGTCATTTCATAGCATCATCACACTCAAATTACTGGTTACCACAGTGAAACAGTGTATCTCAAATGTTAATGTGCAAATGCAGCTAGAAATCTAGAGGGAAAAGAAAACAACAAAAAAAAACAATAAAAAACACAAGCTTAGATCAGTTTTCATTATTTAATATCTGCCTATCACCCCAACACCACTCCTGCCTGCTTATATAGATTTTTCTGCTTCCTCACAAACTCCAAAAGCATGTCAGATCTTTTAATATTGCTGCAGCTGGCGTGACATATCAGCCGCATCAGAGCATATCTTGTGTACATGTCAGAGATACCAGGGGCTTTGAAAAACCAGAGTAAATACAGGAGCAGCCAAAACTAAAAAAATAAAAACTAAGGGTAAGGGTGTGTCCAAACTTTTGCCTGTCAGTTTAAATAACTTTTGTATTGACCATAGAGAATTAGTGAAAACCTTGCATTTGCAAAACAGCATCTGCAAGGACAAGTAGTCCCGTTGCCCCACAATAATCCCTGCAAATTCAACACTTTCAACCATTTAAAAAATCTGATTAGTTGTTTGGGTTATTTTAATTAATCCCCCCTTTGACCAAAAAAGTGCAATTATGTGTAATTTTAAAACAGCTTTCTACAGCTATTTTTTATTTTCTCTATCACTGCTTTCGATTTCTATAAACAAATAGTGTTGTTTTTAGGAGGCTTTGTTGTTTTCTGTTTCTTTTACTGCGACGCAGACGGTTTGTTTTAACATATACAGATGGCAAATCAATTATTTTCCATTATTCTATTCTATGGATATTTAACCGTTTCAAGAATCTGCTTTGCTTTTGGGTATTTTTCTCATATCAGCTCATGTTTATTCATTTTCAAAGCTAACAGTACTGACCTTTCTTGGATGTAATACACACCATGTTTCTATGATGAAACAAGTCAAGTGCTCACGCCGAGATAAAATCTTTTAAAGCCGAAACAGCGTACTTTGTTTTAAAACAAAAAAGCATGTTTTTATGTTATCATTACCTCCAGACACTTCCAGACCCTTAAAACAAACACATTAGTGAATCTTAAAGTAGGGAAATCAGCAAATCCCAGATTTAATTATGCAATTTTGTTAAATCTCTGCATCTCTATCTTAAGTCTTATCACACAAGCAGATACACCCAGAGAAAACACACAAACACCATGCGCAGATAAATAGTATACTACTGCACATATGAAGGAACACAACCTGTCATCAGATCCAGTCCCCCATCTTTGACCAAGAAACTTGATTCTACATTCAAAATGGTGGATATTGATTTCTTTATCAGTGTCTGTTCATGTCACAGGCAGTGATGACTGACTTTGTTCCTCTTGTCAGTGTGTCTGTAGCTTATGTTGCATTTAGGTAAGGCGGGATCAATCCGTCTATAGACTTGACAGCTCAAAGCAGCAGCACAGGCATGATGATTTATTCAACCTTTTGGATAAGTTTGTTAATGTGAATGTACTATGAAAATGCAATGCTGCTCTAAGCTATGAATTTGGATCTGCGCTCTGAGTTTTCTGTTTTATAGAAACTGCTCTAAAACCATACACTACCTGCACAACATATAACAAAGGACTGACACAGGTACCAGCTAGACAGCAAGACATTACCAACTTTCTATTGGGTTCACAGACATTTCTCAAATAAATATTAGAAAATAGTGGAGTTTATGTAAATAAACAGTAGGAAGGGTCTTTGATGCTGAATTGCTTACCAATATATGATATACCGATTTAGTCCAACACTTGCTCCCTGATACAGATATCAATCAGCACCGATATATTTTTATCAATTTAGAAGGAAGTTGATGTTTCAATCTCTATATTTTTTTTCAAGATAGAAAACTCCAAGGTCTTTAAAAATACTTCAAATGTTATTTTAATTGAATCAGCATCATCATAGCGACAAAAAAACAACAACCTAAATGCAAAATCACCTCTTGTTGTGAGTGTAGATCAATGAACAACCAGAAAGCTCTGAATAGAAGCTCTAACAACACTGCTTTTTAAGAACAGAGTAAGGACTAAAGCCGCTGGTTCTCTTGTTTGTTTGTTTAATTTTAAGTAGCATAAAGAGTAGCATAAAATTCAACTAGCAATGCTTACTTTTGTAGGACTTTGATTTTGATTTGATCAGCTTGTCAATGCTCTGTTCATAGCCAGCTGCAGTTGCCTGTTGTTGCAGCTGCTTGATCACAGACTTTGTCCAATTTGCCCCGTTTTAATTTACTTTGAATCTCTGCAGACATCCATAAAACCAAGAAACACAGTCTCCTCCTCTGGAGGTAGTGGGTTTTTTTTGGGTTTTTTTTATCCTCGTTCCTCACAATGTGCTACCAATTCTACTGATTTGGCCTCAAAATTGTTTTCCTGATCACTAATCATGCATACATTTGAAATGTCAGTATTAAGATTATTTAAAAAGATGGTTCCTATGTGCTATGTCCTAAACATTTTTTAAATCCTACCTATACCCTTTTTACAAAATATGTAGTATTTACCAACATCTTTTATGCTGCTCAGTTCATTAAAGTACAGTAAAGTTACATTAATGTTTTTCAGATTTTTAAATAACTTGATATATAATATTTTGTTATTTTAACAGAAATAGTAAGATTTTGAATATCACTTCCTAATGTTATAATTTCTCTACATTTTTTTTATTATTTAAAGAACAAGTGACAGACAAAACAGATTGCTGGTCTTCCTAACAACATCATTTCTATAGACTGCACACAGCCCAGATCCACTGTAACATCCATCCATTTTATACCGCTTATTCCCAAACAGTGTCGCCGGGGGACGACACAGCTGTAACATCACTCTTTAAAATTCTAAATTACCTTTTACCTTTAAGGTCTGCATGCATAATATAGTATTTAATACTTAACATTTATTATAATGTTGTGCCTTTTATATAAAAATATGTTTTAATGAGAAATCAATGTTTTGTAAATGGACTTGTGCTTGTATAGCCCTTTTCTACACACGTGTGGACTCGAAGCCCTTTGACGCTATTTGACACATTCACCCATACAAACACTCACACATTCACACCCTGGTGACACAGCACCGGGAGTAACTGGGGGGATCAGTGTCTTGCTCAAGGACACTTGTGGACATGTGGACTGGCCAGAGCTGTGTCTTGAACCACTAACTTGCTGACCCACTCGACTACATGCGCCACAGCCGCCCCAAGTGGCCACCTGGTTAATATGACCTGCCAGACTAACCTGGATAATCCATCTGATGCAGCACTTCCTCCATAGGAACAGCAACTAAAAAGGATGCCACAGCAGGTAGAAATGTGTTTTACCAACTGTAGAAGGTATAGTGGGCTGAGTAATGATGATTTGTTTTAGTGTGTACCACTTTCCTCCTTAGCCACGACACCACAAGGATGTGTGTCCTGAAACACTCACAGGACCTGACCGCAATCTGCAATCCCAATTCAGGAGGAATACCTTTGGACAAAAAGCCAATTTCATATGATTTGTCGCTCATTACATGGTTTTTAACACATTACAAGTTAAAAATAAAGCAAATCAGGCTTCCACGCACATAGCAATTATAATCTTTTGTTTTCATTCACTTCTTTGTCATTATGTTGTTATTTATCCTTGTCAGTGTTATCAATGGCTGTGTCTGTTTACACACACCCAGAAGCCTCATCACCTATTGAGTGAATTTTTGGGGCATTTACCTATGCCAATTACTGCTAGCTGGTCTGTCCTTTCAGGTTAGGAGAGATTGGTATTCATTAATCTAAGAAGAAAGATACAACCAATTAGGCGGTCAATGAACATGTTTATGAATTTTACAGGAGGTTTTTGTAAAAGGCTTTTTAAGTTAAACTTAAGAACAAATTCATAAGGTGTATGAGGCCCATTGTCCTATAGCCAGTTAGTGTGAAAGCTGATTTATTTCTTTGGTATTTCAATCTGTTGGTTTTATATATAAAAATTTATGTAGGGTGGGCAATCTTTATAAATAGTGAGCTCTAAGGAGTTATTGCCTTTTTTGTTGTAGCAGAGAGTGATGTTGATGTCTTGATGTTTGGATTGTTCTAAAAAGTTGGAAAAACGTGTAGCTCATTTTCAGACCCTAACCAAACTAAATAAATATCACAAATATACCTTCCCTACCAAACATCCATCCATTTTCCATTCCACTCCATTAAATTCAAGGTCAAGGGTAGCCGCCGCTATCCCAGCAATCAACGGGCGAGAGGCGGGGTACACCATAGTCACGGATCAACACAGAAAGATGAACAAGCAGACAAATAACCACTCACACACACATCCACTCCTAAAGCCAATTTAGAATAATCAAACTAACATGCATGTCTCTGGATAGTAGGAGGAAACCAGAGCACATGAAGTGAACCCATGCTAGCACGGGAAAAACATGCAAACTCAACCCAGAGAGGCAACTGTCCAAGCTGAGATTTAAACCAACAACCTTCCTGGTGTGAGGCAATGATGCCAACCACTGTGCCACCAAGTAATTTGGTAATCTTGAGACACACACACACATTCTCTTCTTCTATTCTATACTATTCAGTTCTATCAATTCTACAAGCATTTAGCAGTCGCTTTTATCCAAAGTGACGTACATCTGAAAATTAAAACAACGTAAGCAAGACATTAAACAACAGGGAACAGCATAGATAAGTGCCGGACTGCTGCAAGTCTGGTTGGACACAGCTATTGTCCTGTGGGACACAGGTGTTGTTCTGTAGGACAAAGGGTGTGTTCTTAGGGGCTAGATTTTTTTTTTATTTAGTAAATATATTTCTCATTTGTTACCCAACATCATCAGTGCTGAGCTCTCTCTCTATCTCTCTCTCTCTCAACATTAACATAAAACTAGGTTGCATGACTACAAATTAAATTGCTTTTTAAACTTTACAAAAAAATGTATTTATCCATTAATCATACTGCTTACTCCAAATCAGGGACGTGGGTTTACACAAAATGGTTATTATTAAATATAACTGGTTTATCATAACTGGAGACAGTTCAATAAAACCTGGTGTGAACCACCTCAAATTGACCAAAATAATAAAATATTGCACCTCAGAAACAAAAAAAAAAAAGAATAAATAAATAGCTGTGGGAAAGACTGATGCAAGCAGAGACTCCCTAAACATTTGGGTTAGCAAAATCAGGTTAATAAAGCATGGCACTGAATGGGACAGTTAATGAGTCAAATTTAGGTTTTTCCTACTCGGTGCATCTAAAACTCACATATTACACACATAAACACTACATACCCTGTTTGCACCTAAACATACCCAGGACTGAGGTGTAGGTGATGCATTAATTACTGTCAGAGACAGTATGAAGACCTCCTTACTTGACTGGTTAATGAATTGGCATGAACCTTCTGCACCATGTGCCAAACAGCAGAGAGTTATCAACAATGTAGCTCTCGCATCTGTTTCTCAGCTAGGAGGGCCCCCCACGTGCTATCATCCCTTTATGGGTGGCATTTATTTATTTGTCATCACTTTTTCACAATCTAGTTTTTCTCCTGGAAGAAAAGCATGTTTCTAATTACCTCTGGGCTATTCATTACAAATGACACCCTAACTGTACTGTGCAGATACTCAGTGTTGAAGAAAATGGGGTTCGCTTTCATTTTGTGTTCTTCTTCGTTGATGAATAGGGAGATAGAGGTGAGGGAAGCTTTTATCTTTTGACGAAACGTTGTGCTGGGGCATGAATATCTGCTTTTATTGTCAGACTATCTTCTGTGTGAAGAATCTCTTTAAAAGGGAGCCGGTCTTGCTTGAGAGAACACTACGACAAAGTCTAAAGTGCAGCGCTGAATTACCTAGAGGAGGTATGCATGATACAAATGACATGAGGGAGATTCATTACGCCACAGAAAAGATCAAACATGAAAAGGAAGCACAACTTCAGCACCATTGAAGCACATCTGCATTTCTGCTTCTGCTGTATTTCTGAGGTCATGCAGTTTTCCTAATCTTTCAATCTTAAAGTAATGGCCGGGGTAATCAGACACCCAGCTGTCTACCTCACTTCCAGACAGAAATTACATAAACATACTTAATCAACCCCCAATGGACTGTAATATTTACCTCCTGCTTGTTAAAGCATAGCGAGGACAGCTGTTGGTTTGGCTAATATTGCAATCACACAATCAGTAGCAGAACGTGATTGCTTTTCTGGCTGTTCTGACTGAGGTTTAATGAGAGATACATTCTTTATTAAGCATCAAAATGTGTATTTTAATTGATATTAGCTTACATTAGCATTTGACTCGTTTAGAATAAATGAGGACCGCAGGTGTTATAAACTTAAAAAAAAATAGCAAGAGGGTCACTGTACCATCTAATGCAATACTGATATTACACAAAATACTCTTTAGCGGCTCCAAACACAAAAAGCCAATTGTAGAGCCAATGTTTAATTCGTTCTTCAGTGCTACTGCAGAAACACACACATGCAGGAAGGTACAACCTTACTTAGTTAATTGTGTTTGACGGAGGAATTAGAAATGACTTGCTTGGAATTTAATGAAGCATTTATGACTTGCCTTAAAAGCAGCACTGCTATCACATAATCTGCATAATCACAACATCCACACACATCTCCCTTTAAATGCAACATTATGACCCCTCAAAGACCTGCACACATTCATTTCTGTTTGAGGGAGAGTTCCTCTCCATGTTCTCTGCTTCACACTCATGGTGCCAACTTTAACCAGGCTTTAGGCTTTACCAGAACACCCCAGCAACTTTATCCAAATATAAATATAAAACAGGTTGTAAAGCAATTAAAAAAGGTCAAATCCCTGCTGAAAAATAAGAATCTTTGCAGTGTTTGCCCAATAAATACTCAATTATCTAACTGTAGGATTAAACTAATAACATTAATTAACCTGGAAAAGTTTGGGTTATTTCTTCAATACGCCTATATCAAGTCAATTCAGAATGAGAAATCAATAACAGTATGTTATTTATTACTAACCAGAGGAATTAAATCGAATTCGTAGGGAAAATAATACCTCAGTTAAGAGTGTTTTTATAACTAAATGTTCTGCAAATCGACCCAGTCTGGATTCAACATCTGTTTCATGACACTAATGATGTTTTAACATGTGGGTTGTTCATAAGTTTCCTCTGATGTTGATTTAGGTTGCTTAACTTAAGCAACACAACAGAATCTAAACAATACTCCAGCTGGTGACTTGGTGCTGAGAATAAATGAGAAATGTAAATGAAGGTTTCTTTGTTTGTTTTTGTTTTATTTGGCTTGTTTCTGTTTGTTTGTTTGTTTCAATAGGAGCCCGTGTCAGTAGCAATAGACTTACGCTTCATTTCTGGCCTCAAAATACGTTTTTCATTTCATGTTTTGCTGCCAAATTCGCTGTGACGTGACATTAAGGCATTTTCAGCTACCAGCAAGTTTAAAAGCAGTAAAGTCAACATTATGTAACAACAACAGTAAACATCAGATTTGATGTAGTTGTACAGAAAGTCACTCAAAATCTAGAAGCAAAGGGTTCTCCTTACCTCTGCAAACACTTTACAATAACAGAGAAGCAAAGTCACCAAACAAAGAAATGTTGCTTTTTTAGATCCAGTTAACAAAAGGTTGAAGCATTTCATGTATCTCAGAGATTACACCAGTAATCGTAATAAAGCAAAGACCACTGACAACAAAGTGTTACCTCACAGTGAAGATAGGTGGGATATGTTGGAGACTCAAGAAGGCACAAAGGTGGGGAGGAGGTAAATGAGCAAAGAAGGAGCGTAGAAGCAAGTGAGGTGAGGCGGAAAATGAAGAATTCGGCAGTCGACGGGGAAGACCGAAATTTGAAGATGTAAGAGATGAAAAGGGTATCAGGAGACTAGGAGGGACTAGTGATTTACAAAAAGAGAAGAGGATGTTGAAAAGAAATGTAGGCTTTGCCAATGAAGTGGAGAAGGAAAGACAGCCAAGAAAGATTTAGTGAAATGAGTTTAAGAGGAAAAAGAAAACAATTTATTGCACTAAAAGCAATAGCAACTGATAAAACAAACAGCAGGAGCTCAATTATCCACATTTCCTGCTGTTTCTACCTCCGCCTGTGATTGGACAGCGTGAATCTATCACCTCGTCCAACAAACTAATTAATCCTTGTTTGAGGCAATAAATTCAAACAAAGTTTAATTTTGTATCATTATTTCATGCAGAATTCCAAGCTGTTTGCGTATTGTAAACATTTGATTAAAATTAATTGAGCAATGGGGAGAAGCTGTCAGAACACGCAGCAGCAACAGAAATCACATGTTTTGGACTGATTGTTCACAAACTCTGCTTAGAACACCTTGGAGAGATGATGTCATTGCAACCTAATAATAACAATAATTTAGCACAGTCCCTCAACTCGCTGCACCCAGCTTTCTGCTTGATTCTCATCCGCTTTATGCAAAGCCAGAGCAAACAGCGACGCTCACACGTGCACAGGCATGCACAAGTTATATCTGAAATGTCAGTGGAGAGACGGCATGCATCGGTGGCTGACAGGGGCCAGATCAATAAAGCTTTTGGATATTTTAAGAAAATGACTGAGGAGGCACACAGACAGCCCAGAGCTGTGCCACAGCCCCATCGCTGTGTGTATTTACAGAGCTACTCCTGAGGGAAAGGCAAAGAGCACCAAAGCTCAAACAGAGCTACAGAGTCATTATTTTTAGTCCTGTTTGCTGTGGGCCTGTTCAAAACCCCCTCGCTCCTCACCAGAAATAAAGAGCATGAGAAGAGAAATGGAACGGACCCTGAGGAGAGCGCACACACAGGCAAACACATCATTATAGAATCAGATGCAGCCATAATTATAATTACTCTGTTTCATTTGTTGCAGTTGGATGAAGTCATTTAGGAATAAGGTGCATCCTTGGATGACAAGTATGAGTGTTATTCTCACTGCAAGAGATGTTAAGATAGATTACATTTAGGTTTTATGTTCTGGTGTACAGGTCATGAGAGAGGAGGAGAGGTTGAACACGGCATTCCTGTGGGATTCCAGCACTAAATCGCTCCTACATCATCGCGCTCTCCCACAGGGTTGAGCCTGTGCATAATCCGGAACGCTGGGGTGAAGTTGTGGTGTGCGTGTTGTGTGGACGTGTGATGTCCATGCATACCTGCAACAGTGTGTTTGAGCCACTGAAGCACTGAGGGAAAGAGCTGATTCCTGCAGGGCTAACACAGAACAAAGCAGAGCCAGAGAAGACATCGATGATGTATCACTCTCAGCCACCTGCTTCCCAAAAAAAGGCCATTTAAATGCCACATCTGCTCCTGTGTACCACCACCCACCAACTATAGAACAAAAAATGAACCCCAGAATCAGCACACTCAGTGTATGTGGACTTTTACTATACATGCACAATTAAACAAACACAAAGAAGAACAATTGAATCTTGTTAAAAAAAAAAAAGAAAACTATATAACCTAATTTTGGCTTTGCTGTAACCCACATGGAGCCATATGATTCATGTGCAGCTGTCAGGAGTTTTCGAGATGGCTGCAGATAACTTCAGAGGTCACCCTGGCTGTTCTCACTGAGAACCAAAAGCCCATTGGTCACAAAGCACATGAAGTCCAACAAAATCTGACCAGCTGTCTGAGTTTAGCTGGCTCACTGTGTGAACTGGACTGCACTGGGGCAGACAGAAAAAGTTCATGTGCAATGGCTGCAATAATGGGAAACAATGGACAGATGATCCTGTTGCACAACTGTCTGTCACACTGTTCTGTCGTTATTTTTGTGTTTGTTTGATTTGGATGCCTGACAGTTTGTAAAATGTAAATCATGATATACGTAAGCAGTTTCATGTTGGGTTAAACTGACAGCTACATGAAACTATATGGATTGACACTAAAGGTGGACCACATGGCCACGTTTTAATGGTGTGAAAAAATTGTCAAATTTGAGCTAAAAATTAGATCCATGAAGATGGACTATAACAAATAACTACTTCAATCATTATGATATGTCTGCACAGAGGAATTTATACAGGAAATGTGAAGACACATTACATCAGTGTAAAGTCAATGTTAGCTGATTAAATTAGGTTTAACTTCATCAATCAGTCAAATCAAGAAATGAAAGACATAGATTAACCTTACTGAGAGTAGGTGAATCTACATGTAAAATCTGCAAATTCATAAGTTTACATTGAGCTCAAATCTTGATAATATTTCCAAAATCAATTAGAGACTTTGTCTTATATGGACGTTTTTGGTCTGCTATCGACTTGGACCATAACAGACACTTGTTAGCTTTTTGTATAATATGTGCCCTTTAAAATAAAGTCATAGGTTATTGAGTTTATAAGTCACTATACTAACAACAGAAATGTAAAAGGGGGCAAGAATGTTTAGAGTTTTTCTCAGTCGCTTTGGGGCTTTTCTCACTTCAACTACTTACATTTGCACAACAGTTAGTACAAACTCCTCAACATTTAGCCATTTCTCCACATCATAGTCGCAGTTTCTCATCCTTCCAACAAATTGCAAATACTTTTGGACATGCATCAATTCTCCGCTGTTTTATAACATTATCCTCTTCTAAGGTCATGTCAGTCAAAATTAACTTGTGAATATAAATATTTTAAAATTGTTTTTTTCCTGAAAAATGTCACCTGAATTGAAAAATTTCTCTCAGGTTAACCACAGCTTCACCACTGCCAGATAGGGATTTGATGCACATGATAGGATGCTGGGGAAATATCTCCATCTCTTGTCACCATTCCTAAATCCAATAGAGAAATTATTCCCTTCCTGTAGGTGAAGGGTATATGACCGGCATCCACACACCCAAATGGGCCTGCTAGTGGCCATGGAAGCAGCATGAGATGACATCACAGCAGAGGGAGGAGTTACTTTCCTCGCTGCATTGCAAAAGATGATATTCGCTGTGATGTAGATGAAAATATGTGGCTGGACAGAGAGGAATATCTGGATGTGCATGAATGATTTACATTACTATATTATTTCACATCCAATTGTACTGCAATATTGTTTACAGTTGTGAACAGTACTACCCAAAGAGAGTTTATGTTTGTTGTAAATAGGGGTGTTTTTTTTCTTTTGCACAATGTTGTGTACAAATCATAATTGTAAATTACAGAAAAACATATGAAGTAAGATTTTTACTTTTTCAGTTTCCTGAACTCAGTTACCTCATTAAATACAGTAATGTCTAACTTTACTGTAGTTTTCAGATGGCCATAGTATATAGTGCTGTCTTGGGTGTTTTCAGGTAGTGTCACAATTTCTGCATTACAAAACATTTACAGAGTAAACAACAGAAACATACCAAAGCCTTTTAATATCTTCTTCATAAACAATGGTGTCAGGACTTTACATTTTGATGACACTGACACTTTCACTGACAAGAATACTTACTTTTGAGGAATGAATGATCCATTTGGAGCAAGTAACACGCTTTTGCAGGTTATCAACTAGGTTTAGATGTTTGTACTAATTGTTTTGAGAAATCAACTAACTGTTGTGCAAATAGTGACGTAAAAATATGCACTAAAGCCACTGAGAGAAAAACAGAAATGTAAAAACATTTACCATGATGTGGGCAATCTATAGATAGATAGATAGATAGATAGATAGATAGATAGATAGATAGATAGATAGATAGATAGATAGATAGATAGA
>JBAMIG010000003.1:11755060-11805301 GCA_037177335.1 Kiunga ballochi
AGAACGTTTAATGCGGCGTGGGCAAATTCTTTTGGGCCAACACACAGAGACATAACGTAATAGACGAACATAATATAGCCTATATAATGATGTCAAAATGGGTTGTGGCTCCGGGTGCTTTCTTTTCATTGGGGGGCGGTCCCAAATGGCTCTTTGAGTAAAAAAGGTTGCCGACCCCTGAACTAGACCCTTTTTTTTGTTTGTTTGTTTGTTTTAATCTGCGATGGACTGGCGTCCCGTCCAGGGTGTACCCCGCCTCTCGCCCGCTGGCTGCTGGGATAGGCTCCAGCCTCCCCGCGACCCCGTTAGGGACAAAGCAGTAGATAATGGATGGATGAATGGATGTTTGTTTTAATCTTTTTTTATTGTTTTTTTATGTCTTTTCCTTTCTTTTTTAAAGTTATGCGTCTTATTTTCTAATGTTTTAATGTCTCTGTAAAACATTTTGAATCACCCTGGTCTTGAATTGTGCTATACAAATAAACTTGCCTTGCCTAATCTAACTTCAGGCACTTTTTACCAACAAGTTCAATCTAGCAGTCATTACTTTGGTCTCATGACAACAGGTGAAGGTGGTCATGAGACCATGGACCATTATTTGTGAACAAGATCCCATGATATACAAGTTATGTATTCCCAACACTGATGGACACTTTCACCCTTTTGTTGTTTGAGACAAGGCTCATTTTCATCCCAGACCCAATTCATGCAGAAAATCTTACCTTGAATATTTGCAAAAAATTCAAGATGCAACTCTTAAGTTCCTCCCTACAGGATTCCCCAAGGAACACAATCATAAGTTATCTCCAAGTCCACAAATTAGACTGGACACACTCCAAGAGGGTAGTGTTTTCACTCTCCCACAACCTGACAAAACCTCCTCCTGAATCTGAAGTTTGGCAATAGGCTAGGGCTTTCTTCCCAACACTCAGGTGCATATTTTCCCTGGAAAGCTGAGAAGTTTAATTTGAGCTCCTGCACACTTTCCTTTCCCCTCTTGAAAATGGGGAGTTTTACCCTGATATCTGAAAAAGTGTGTCAGCCTCAGAGTTACCAGAGCGTTCAGCATCTCAGTATTATGCCTGCAGAAGAGGCGTGACCACCAGCACACCTGAGTCTCTTGATCCCAGAAGTTGCTCCTACACAGCAGCAGTATAATGTGTTGATCTTGCATTCCTGTATCTATTTGACCAAGTCTAGTAACAAGCCTGTCCTCTCTAACAAAGTCACCAGTCTACCTGACCTACATTCCCTGATCCTGGATTTCCTGAAAAACCTAAATAATAAATACTTTTTACTTCCCTCAGCCACTCAGTCTCAGAGTCCTCCCTGCAAGGTGCACGATATTCAGGCCAAATTCATCTGTTACTGCCTGATTGACCTCTAATACCTAATACCTCTGTTGGGAGTGGCGTGTTTTCCATGATTCCCATTAATTTTGTGATGCACAGCCACGCCCCCATCTTTGCATGCCATCCAGTTCACCTCAACTATCCTTCCAACACGTAGTGAGTGGATGTGCTGCTTTGTGAAACTACTCATTGTTTCACACGGTCCATTTTTCATGGGCCTGCATTGTGAAACACACCCGTTAATGTCAGACATTCTTCTCCACTCTCTTTGATCATTACAATCTAATCTACGAACACTTCCACTCCCCAACGGCACCGTCATCTCACTGCTGCTCAAGCAGTCTTTTTCGACTGGCCCAATCGAAACACGGGGATGGTCTGAATAATCAATACCAACCTTTAAAACAGCCTGCAGAGATGGAAGGTAACCATTTGGATTTGGATTGGATGGATTTGGGACCGCCTTTAGAGAGTGTTATCATCATAAAGCCAAAGCCATCTACCTCATAGAATGCTCCATAAACACACACACACACATAAAGTCACACAAGCAGAATCAAAGGGCAGAGCACACCAGTCCCTGCTGACCGAGTACAAAAAAATGTCAGCTCATTATCATTGACCAGGCTGAGCTATAAAATTGAAAGCAGATAAGTAGACCAGAGCCAGGCTTCAGACCACCTCATAACTGACTATGAATAGAGACGCTGCGATTTCTGATTCTCTTTGCATCATTTATGTTCTATGCTTCCCAAAGTCATCAAGTTTCTTTCTGCAAGTGTCTGTCGCGCTTATATTGAGAAAGCCGATGACCTCATTAATCTTTCGGGCATTGTATAGACCCAACCTGTCATTTCCCCCCGATGCTGTGGTTTGTGACATGACTCTGCTCATTAAATCATTTGACAGGATGAGGTCAGCGTTGTGGTAAGGTGCCTCAAGCTGTGCAAGAGCAGATAAAGCCAGCAGTGGAGGCTTCTGTTGGAGAACGCAACAGCAAATATACTGTAGGTGGCAGGTGGGTTGACTCATGAGGTAAAATCCTAGTTAGCAAGCATTTGGCAAAGTCGAATGAATATGTTTTCTCTCTTTCTCTTTCTCTCTCAGTCTTTCACACCATGCGGAGAAACACACTTACTGTGTTTGTGGCACCGTGTAATATGGCCCCTCTCAGAGGGAACCATGCTGCCTCTTTTGGCTTTGTTAGTGTAGGTGACACCTTGCACAACTCTCTTCATACTAAGCTTTTCATCGTGTGATTACTCTCAATTCACTCAAGCAACACGGAAGCTTCTAAGCTCAACTCTGATTGTGGTGCTTTGGTTTAAAATAACAGCAACCTGCAGGGAGAAGGGAAGCACTCAGCCTGAACCTGTACATGCTTTTCTCACAGAAGTGTGTTTGAAGACAGTCAGACGTCTACTAGAAGATTGCAAGGGGAAAAATAGCAGGCGTTATGGCCTCAGGACTGAAGCTCTCCATCAATAATGCAGAGGAAGCAGCAGTTAATGCCCCCTTTAATTCAACAGGTCTGCAGACATCGGCACAGTTATTCTTCCTCAGCTGCAAATGCTCGATGAGAGGCCGCTACATCAGGCTTTATGGCTGTGTGTGCAGTTGCACTGCCAGGTCCTTTCCTCGACCTCAATCCCAACTGCAGAGCCATTAATGGGTTTTCATCAGGGGCCTTCAATAATGGAGTTTCCGATTTTATCAACACTCAGTCCAACTGGAGGAGAGATGCATCTACAGAGAAAGAAATAATGCCCCATAAAGTCAGAATATATGAGCTCAATTTAGTGCAAACAGTAAAAGTACAGACCAGAAGAAACCAAAACAGGGCACCTTCAAAACAGCCAGTGTAAAGAAAAACTTTTATAGAAGTCAAGTAATGCAAGGAAGGATATTTCCACATAGGTTAGTCATTTTCTTGCATTGAAAATAAGTATATTTCTGTAGAAGGCCATTGAAAAACAGGAAAATACATTGACAGGCTGTGTTATTGTTCTCAGTCACAGTGGATGCTGTCCCTTTGCCAGAGTAATGATTTCATCTTTACAGAATAGAATGGGAATAAAATCTATAAAGTTGATTGAATTAATTAAAAGTAAAGTTGTAAATTTGCACAATAATATTTTTGGTGCAGTAAAAAATGACCTTTCACAATGACATTCATTGTTATTGTTGAGCCACCTGTATCTTAGTCCAGTTGCATTAGATTATACACAGTTTTAAATATTCAACCTGAAGGAGGTATTTTGGCGTGTTGGTTATACATTTCAGAGGCTCTTGTTGTCATTGTGTCACAAAGAACAGAGAGAGAATATTCTTCATTCACCAAATAGATTATGTTTAGCTGAAATCATCCAGATCTGTGATCAAATTGAAGTAATAGAGTAAAAATATCAGTACTTTCCACTGAAACATTGTGAAATTGTTTAAGGCAGGATAAACTGGAAATAATTTACTTTGACTGTCAAATAGCTCTGATTAAACGTTTTTTGTTAATGTCAACTTGTAAATAATATCTTAGAAAATCTGTTTTTATCAGACAGAAACAAACTTGTCACAATGTAGGAAATAATTCTACTAAAACTTTTTTTAAACCTATTTACATTAGTTATCACATGTCTCGGCTACTGTCTCAGCTGAGTCCAGTAGTTGAATCGTGGCAACCCCCGTCACAAACAAACACCAGAAAATTCCCTGATTATTTCTCCATTTCTCAAGTATTCAGAGCACCCAACCTTGGCGCCCTCTCTCAGAGAAGCAGTAGGTCATTCATCAAGAGCAAGATTTAATCTTCATCCACTGCTACAGAGTATTGGGGGTACTTTATCTTGGGAAGAGGAAATGAAATCAAAGAGGGGAATACATGTTTTGAGGCAAAGGAAATCATTTAATTTCCTTTTATCACTTGGCATCATGTAATGATGTGGCCTTACAACTCAACAGCTGTTATTACAAAAACAAGTCACACAAGGGTGCTGCATGGAGAAAATGCTAAAGAAATAAACACTTGTTTCCATCTGAGCCTTTCATAAGAAGCCAAATACTCTCAAATGTCAACAAGCACAGAATAAAACCACTTCCTGCAAAGCATGCTCATCCTTTCCAAGCTGCCTCCTCTTATATGTGTACCTGACTCCATCTGTTGGTTAAAGCACGCAGCTGCAAACATCTCCCAGTACTCATACTGGTCTAAACATACATATTCTGTGTCATCTAATTTTTGCTTAACATTATCTTATGCATAAAGTGAACTGTGGAAAATAAATGAATTTTATCACTAAAATTATGTTATAAACAGCGGTATCTACCCAAATATATTGATAAATTATCCTTCCTTTGAAATTTATGTGAAACAATATTTGTGTGAATACTTTTGTTAGTGATTTAAACATAAAGTCTTGGTTAGACAACAAGGTATTCTTGTATGTTTTGCCGTTAATGAAATAAAACTTTACAGGTGGTGATTTATTTTGTGATTAAGCTCTTGATCCTTTTTATTGAAACACGCGTGTAGTAACCCTGTCCTGAGAAAATACTGTTCCCAAAACAGAAATGGCAGCAGAGAGTAAACTGTGTCACTTTGTTTCAAGGGATCCATCAGCAAAAACGACAGTAGGAACAAGCAGAAATGGGTCAAAGAACTTTTGCTGTATGCATGAACTGAAGAGGTTTTTCAGCATGTTTAGTCTTTCAGCAGCTGGATGGATCATCTCAGACAAAAAACTATTATGTAATACAGCCACCAGTTACCCTCTGTGACATGTCTCCACCTCTTTCTTTTTTCTTTTTCTGTTTGTTTGTTTGTCCAATGTCATTGTGTGTGCCAGGAAAATGGTTATTAGACGTATAAAATCTAAATTGATTACATTTTTTTTTAACCTTTTAATGACCTGGTTTACCTTTAGAAAGAAATAAATTTGCTGTGACTATGATTATTTTAACAAATTGTGGAAATAAACCTGCTTGAAACATATCTACCAATTGATTATGGTATATAAAACTCAAGCTGTTTGTTTTAACACTTTCTTACTGTTTTGATTTTTGACTAATTTCCTATCATGGTGGTTTTATAAACCTAAACATCAATCCTTTTCCCAGAACAAATAGAAAAATCCAGGGAAATGTTTTCTCTGGACTTATCCTTAAAGTGAATATTAAACAATTAAAAACTCACATCTGTCGTCTTTCAGTTTAGTAGATATTTTTAGTTTTTTGAGCTGTCAGCCCAACTTCATTGAAACATGTGACCTTTGGTCATGCTATAACTGTTACTGTTAGAAAGAAAACCAAAAGGATAATAAATATTAGATTGAGCTTATCTGGAGAAGCCCTTAGTTTATTGTTCAGTTTTACACAATTCACAGATTGATGAAAGAATAATGGAGAATTTGTCAACTTTGCTCTGAATGCCACATCCTAAACATTGTGGCACTAGAGTTGATCAGTGCAATTTGTGGTTATTTTATGTCTTTATCCACTTCCCATGCAACAGGAGAAAATGCCTTATTCTACAGAAATCACACATCTTATTTGTCGCCCATAACATTCCAGTGGAGTTTTTACTCTTTACAAACACAGTTTCTGTTGCCACAGAGCCGGCAGTAGTTTCAGTCTCTATACCGTTGAATGATCCTTTCTTGACATCACTGTGGGCAACTGCAGCATCAGGTGTGTCAAGCGTAATCGAGACAGGTGCCACCATCTCTGTTCAGAGCACTCTGAATGGAGCTTTGTCTATACTTTCAATCAAGACTTTTTAGTAAACTTTCTCTTTTTTATAGAGCACTTTTCACAGACAAAGATGACAAAGATCCTGCTTTACAAGAAGACAGAATAAAATAACAACATTTAGGACATGAGTAAAGATAAATTAACACTAAAAAGCCTTAAATTGTAATGATACGTGTTTCACACATTACCACAGTGCTGGAGTTTGCTTTGTTTGTTTAGGGTTTTTTTTTTATTCTTAATGATATTACACGTTATCTGTTAAATATATTTCTTATTTATATGAAAAAAATATTCCTAAAATGATTCATATTTCTGTAATATTGTCTATAAAATTATCACAGAGGCAAACTTTCTCATTAAATATTTATTGGTTATTTAGTGAGTGGAAATGTAATGGATAACACAATATTGTCAACCGAAGTGTCTAATTTACAAATACTGTATACCATCCTCACCTATGCATGTAATAAACAGCAATCACTGTGCACACATGTGCGTCAAAGGGTTGTTTTACAATGTCACCGCTGGAGGGCAGCACTGTACCACAGAATTGTGTATTTTTTATTCCACCTTCCACAGGTAGAAACAAGAAAATGCCATCTCTCCCACAAGGAACTACTCATTCATAATTATGTTATTACCTCCGTTGTTTTCGCCGGAGTTTGTCTGTTTGTTTGCTTATTTGCTTGTTCACAACATGACTCAATCAGTTATTGATGGATTTTAATGACATTTCCAGGATATGTTGAAAGGGTCACTGGGAAAAAATGATAACATTTTGGTGGAGATCCGATAAAGATCCTGGATTCTGGATCACTTTGACATTTTCAGTAACATGGTGCTGCTTGGCGGAGGTCTGTGCTCTCAGAGTGCTTTTCTAGTTTAAGGTATTTAATTCAGACAGAATCTTATGTAATGTTATATCACAGATTTGTGTGGGGAACAAATTCATCTACAAGCAGTAAAATAATACTTGCTGTTTGAACAACATGAAATTCATAAATACAACTGCTGGTAATATACAGAGAGATTTGTGGAGAGAAATCCTACCTCTTTAAATATTGTTTGAATATTCATCTGGTAAATATAATATAATATCACAGTCTGTGATGGACTGGTCACCTGTTCAGAGTATACCCTGCCTGTTGCCTGCTAATTGCTGGGCAAGACTCCATCTTCCTTGACACTCTGAATTGGATGAAGCTGAATGAATGAATGCAGATACATTTTTTTAAATAAATTGCAGACTCAGCAGAGCACAGTCCATCTTTAGAGACAGTATTCATCTTGCACACTACCTGTTTGACCTACTGTTCTCTAGCAGACACTAAGTATATAAAATCCAGGACAGACTCAGGAATAGTTTTTTTTCCCCAAAGCATCAAACCCCAAATTGCCGTAATTCAAATGTGTAACAACATGAGTGCAATATCACACTGGGTATATTATGTATAGCATTTATATTATATTGCAAGTATTGTGATTTTGTTTTTGAAAAACACAATACTAACAAAAGCCTTTCTAGTTTGCACTCTAATGTAATGTAATCAACATGCCCCTCATGATTATTTTATGCATTGCAATGCACTTTATGCACACTATCAGTTGTCAGTGCTAATGGCTGAAGTTTTGAATCTTCAAAATACCGCTGATGTTCTTACAATAATGTTCTAAGAGAGCTTTTATGATCTATGGAAAAAACCCATTGTTATGACCCATCCAACCATCCATCCATTTTCTACTGTTTAGTCCCTAACGGGATCAAGGGGGGGTGCTGGACCATACACACTCACACTCACTCCTATGGGCAATTTAGAGTCACAAATCAGCCTATTCCCAAGGAGTATGCTTTGGACTGTGGGAGGAAGCCGGAGTACCCGGAGAGAACCCCCGCTAACACGGGGAGAACATGCAAACTCCACACACAGACATTCCCGGTTCCATACCAAGGCTCAGGCCCCTGTGCTAACTAACACAGTGCAGCCTCCATTGTTATGACCCCTTTCTCAAAATTTAAGGGCAAGGGGTCAATAATAAAACTAGTTACAAACTTAGAGATATAACAATAATTTGTAATGAACACAAATCCCAGTTCTATAAAATTAAGAACAAAATAAGTTGGGTTACATCTATTCGATTAGGATAGGATTAGGACAGTTGCCATTTGGGTTGGTAGTTTGGGCAGAAAGTCTTTCAGAGTGAATATATAAGCAAAATCATTAAACTGCAGACAGTTTGCTCAATCAATGAATTAATTAAGCAACAAACATTTACAGAACGTCTAAATGTCTGAATGTGCCTTTATATCAATGCTTTGCTATTAAGTGGACAGGTGCTGGATGGATATCTGGTGAGGGAATTTGAATTTTAGTTTATTTAGAGGTTTTGATGATGTTTTAAGTTACAAAAATAATTTTTATATTAAAAGGTTTTTTTTTGTTTTCATTTCTTCATTTAGTCTTAGGACAGTTTGTGTGATTATCCCACAGCAAACTGAGGCATAGAGGATAAAAAGTACATGTTTTATCACTGCTGTCCTACAAAATATTGACAATTAGGAAAACTTGGATGTATTATTTAAATATGCAGACAACTAAATCCTCCAGACATGTGAACAATTCTCTTGACCTCGTTGGTTAGTTTAAACTCTAGAATAAATTATGTGTGTCACCATGAATCTTATGCTGTTAAATATCAGTGCTGCATTTGATACTGTAGATTACAGAATCCTGTCGCACAGGCTGGAAAACTGGGTTGGACTTTCTGGTGTGGTTCTCAATTTGTACAGGTCTTATTTAGAAGCCCAGGGTAATTTTAGTATCAGCACTGAATGAGAGACAATGACCTGTAAAGTACCTCAGGAATCTGTTCTTGGTTTGCTTCTGTTCTACTTATACTTACAACGTATTGGGTGAACTACTATGCAGACGATACACAAATTTGTCTTTTTCATTAGACAACTGCAGTCTAAAAAACCTACCGTGTCATTATGTGGCACAAATAAGCACCTGAATGAGAGAAAATTTTCCCCAATAAATAGAAAACAAAACTGGGTCTGTAACCTTGGTGTGTTGGACTCAAAACTGACTTTTAGCAGCCACATCAAAGCTTCACTAAGACAGACCACCTCAAAAAAATCAACAGAATGAAAAGTTTAGTCTCCTAAAAAGACCAAGAGAAAGTTATTTATTTCGATATTGGATTCAATTGTAATTTTGATCATTTGTTGTTGCCTTTTATGCTTCCTTACACCATCTGTAATGGTTTTAATAATTTATGCTGAGCACTTTTATTTCATTTGATTAACTCTGTATATGAAAGGTGCTGTACAAATAAACCTACCTGCATATTCTAAAAACATAACCATTTAAGAAATGGGAAATAACAAACAACACCTAATAAAACCTGATATTTTTTTGGGTGAATTAGAGGGATGAAGGGGAAAATAGAACTTTATGTATTTCCAGCTGTCCTGTTTGAGACTTTAATATATCTATAACAAAAAAAGGAGAGGATTATGTCAGCATTAGTATAAAGTATATAGTAATAGTTGTTGACAATGATGTAGGTTAAGATACTTATGATTAGTGGGGGTGGGATTATAAACTTATGCTTCTTTTTTCCTTTTTTCCATTAGCCTATGGTTTATCGTTTTTTTTTAATTCTGTTCAAATAAACTTTCCCAATACCAAAAAAATTGTAAATAGCTTTGTGTTTGCATTGAACATGAATAGTTTATTAGCCATTGTGACACAAGAAGCTCATCATGAACAGGTCTATTTGATGCGACGTTACCCCTCACTCTCTTCTTCTACTCTTCTTCTTCGTTTCTTCTTCTTCTACTACTTTTTCCAGGTTCTTGGATGCGTGAGATGTTCACGGCTGGGTGCACATCCTAGAGAAGCCCTGCCTTCAGAGAGGAGATATGCCTCCTGCTGGATCCCAGCCTCTGCGCAGTCACTGAAGGCTTTATTCTGTTTGAATGAGGAAAAAACGCGTCCGCTTCTCTGAAAAGCTGTCACATGGGGCCGCGGAGGAAAACAATCGCTTCCTGAAATGATAATCGCCATTAGTTATATGTATTGTCGTTTCCTCCATCTCTCTCTATCGTAACATCGCATCGTGTTTTATTTTCCGCCCGAATCTATAGGCTCGGCTCAGGTTCGGTGATGATCAGTAAAGTTAAAAACGCGATGTCCAACCTGGTAGGAGGGATGATGCCGCACGGACATCACCACCACCACAACCATCACTCAGGTGGCGGCCAAAACGGCGGACAGGAGGGCTTACCGCCGCGTTTCCCTTACGGCCGGCCGGATTTTTTGGACCTCACCCCGGAGCTCCTGCAGTACTCCACCGAGCACGCATCACGGCCGGTGCTCACGTTAAAGAGAGACAGCAGGCTTCCCTGGAGGACGGGATATGCTGAGTGAGTTGGGTGAATGCATTCAGAGACATATCTGTCATTAAATGTGGGGAATAATTCAATATTTGTTGATCAAAAATGTTCGGAAAGGCCTTGTTAATGTTGTTGCTGCGGCTGCTCAGATCCACTGCAGCAGCCAGGCGATGGCCAGGCTGGCCTTTTGCGCCTCAGTACTGAGCTGCTGCTGTGTAATCTCCAGCAACCCATGTGTGTGTGTGTGTGTGTACAGTAATAAAACACTGTGACTGACACTGTATTTTCATCAGGTTTGTTTTTGAATGTTTTCTGGAAACACAAGAACAAAGTGAAAGCAGGAAATGTGAACTCACTCATAGAAAAAATAGTCTGAAGATTCATGTGAGCCTCCATCAGCAGAGCTGACAGATAAAAAATTAGTGACAGTAGTCCAAAAAGACTGTACCAAACATCCAAAATAATAATAATAAAAAAGCCTGACTCACACAGAAAGTCTTCAGGGATAAGTTGGGTGACCAAATGAGGTGAAATTCAACTAAAACAATGGGGGGAGAGCAGATTATTCTGTGAGAATTTGCAGCATCAGCATGTTCATGCTGCAGCACTTTGATGTAAGTCACCACAGAAACTCATAATCACAGCATTAGCGCTACTGTTTGCATAATCACTTGATCTGCTTGGTTGTTTTAGCTCTAATTCATTCAGAGTGTAAAAATTCCACAAAAGCAGAAAAATCCCCACCTCAGTCTCAGATAAATTGCACCAAAAAGTCAGAAATGTTTTACACTCAGCAGAGTGCAAATAAGTTAACTGGGTCCAGACTGTGCCAAACTAAAGAATGTCACTCTCGGTCTATCTGACTGAATTCATTGTCTTAGCAATGCAGAATTAAGATACCAGACAGACTGTCAGGCTGGTGCTGTTTACCCCCTTATTTTGTAATGAGAAGGAATAATGATGTTTAGACCGTGTAGATGGATGATGTCCAGTTGGAAGCCAGCCACTCTGTTGGGCCACATCCAAACTTTGTAACTTCTCTGTTTTGAAAGCAGATAATTAACATCCTTCTGGGGGTAATGTGGTTTCAGGGGTGGATTTTTTTCAGCCAAATATCCAGCAGATATTTAGTACACTTTAATGTGGAAGGGTTGTGTTAGTGTTGTAACATGAAGGCACACAACATGACTTTTTTTTAGCTCCTAAACAGGCACATTGATGCACAGGATTTTCAACTCGCAGTGCGTTTGTGACGTGGACGAACACAACTGGTTAAAAAGAAAAGGACTTTGTGTTACCCGGCCCATTTTCTGATAGAAAAACGGATTTCTGGAAAACATTCACCACCTACAAACATCTCACAGATGATTTGCTATTTTTCATACTATTGGAGAGTTCCTGCCTGGTTTCACTAAATATACTTCTGAAAACACTTAGTTTTGTTGCTTATGTGACTTAATGAAAAAGATTTACCCTGCAGCTTTTGATTATTTGCAGTCATTTAAGTTTAACTAAACCACTGCTTGAGTCATAAAACACTTTATTACATTTTTTTTTAGCTTTTAGGGATTTTTTTTATTACCACGAGTTGATTTGGGATTGCTTAATAAAAAGTCCAAATGAATCCATGTGTTAGTGTAAAGAATCATGAACTTTAGAGAACAGGCTAGTTTATTTTTCAAGTTGAAATCCTTAAAAAGGTTTTTATTTTTGCATATTATTATCATCATTATCATCATAATCATAAGGTAACCTGCTCACTGGACAAACAAGGTGAGCTGCAGTTGTAATATGTTATTATTCATTTTCATGTGACCGAGCTCCTCCCTATTATGATGAATCATATTCTTTAGCTTACACAGATTGCAACATGACTTAACTGTAATTATTGCATTATGTTTTAAACAGTAAACGCGTCACTTTAACGTTTGTTTTGTCACACAGTTTCATGTCTTCGTGCGACACACAGCTTCCTCTCCCTGAAAAGGAATTTGTAGTATGACAAGTCTAATTCTTTAATGTTCCTCATGAAGACTTTACTGTGAGACTGCGGAAGATTTTATGTAACTGCAGGCCTGCAGTGTTTGTCAATCTGCCAACTTCCACCTGAGGTAGCTTCATTCAGCAGCAAGCTGAAAAGATTGGTGTTTTTTATATTTAGGGAAAAAAAACAGAGTAGGCAAAAAATGCTGAAACAGAGCCTTAGTTTCTACTTGAATGTCCACTTTAACTTTAGTTTTCCCAAGTGAGGAAGAAGCTAAATATCTCCGAGGGGATTATTTCAGAGGTGTTACATGCACTACTAATCCACCTCTGCCCCAAACATCATTAAGCCTCTCGTCTGAATGATAGGTCATAAAATATTCCAAGAATGTCGTCTCACATCTGAAAAGAGTTTGTGTGCTTTATATGATTTCATCAGATTTTAGGATGCCAACATGTTTAGCAGCCGCAACAAGACATTTCACTGAAACTCTCAACTTCCTCCTCTGAACAAGCGCTGTTCCACCAAACATGGCCAGTTTGGTTTTCAGTCACAGGTTGAGGAAACATATGACTGTAAAACGTCTCTGTCAGAGAGTTAAGTCACATTTTACAGATATGCTTTAGTATGGACTCCTCCCACACAGCATATTAATAGCTCATAAGGCTCATGCCACTGCTTACAAAACAGAATAAATGCTGATTCTTTCTGATGTGTGTGTGTGTGTGTGTGGGTGGGTGTGTGTTGGGGGGTGACATTACACAGGGAAAAGTAAAAAAAAAATAAAATGACAGTCTTCACTAAACATTTTGAAAGCAGCAAATAAAAAGCTGACATTCATGTTTATGGATTGTTTTGGCCCGATTGCGTAACTCTGGTAAAAACTGGCCAAACTGTGGGATAAGCTAGACTGACGTTAAAGAGAAGCTTGTAATATGCAGGCCAGAGACAGAAATAGTGCTTGTGGATTTGCTGTGATCATGAACAAGTCTTGGGTTCACAACTTGAGCAAGTCCTGACTTCTGCAAAAGGCAATCAGGTGATTTGAAGTTGTAATGTAGGCTGGACATTTCAGGATATGCGCTGCCTTTCCACTGCTTTCAACTGATTGGGAACTAAAAGGGCTTTTTATAATTCACAGTTAAGCAGCCATAGCAGTTTGAACCCTGCAGAGTTTTCTTTTCCTCCATCTAAGCCCCCGACTGACTATCATCCTTTTTTATTTTTTGTAATCTGATGAATTTTTTCTGTTTAATAGTGAACATTTCACACATCTTTGTTGATCACAATGGACCGGGTCTTCTTTTTGGGTACCGGTATATTATATGTTTTAGTGTAGAAGGCTTGGCAGTCTGTCTAATGATTTGCGCAGTAACAAGCTTACTCATACAAGCCTTTCTCTGCAGAGTTTGCATGCTCTCCCTGTTTATCTGTGGCTTCTTTCTCAACATCCACGTTGGGTTCATTTGTCTCTGTGATGGACTGGTGACCTGTACAAGGTGTTGCCTCCTGCCAGCCCTCTGCAATGTAAAAGGATGGCTGATCCCATCAGAAAGGGACTCTTACCGATTTGAATTGGTGGTGCTGCGTGTTGTTCTGTGTTATCTGGTTAACAGGACAGTTATCTTTAATTGAAACTCAGAATAACGTTACATAACGTGTCATCATGAGCTCCAAAATCACAGCTTCCACTCCTCTGCCTCATCTGGGAGTGTGTCCATGCTTGCATTTCTTCTTGTGGCCAATACACCACACACCAACACACTCATCTGTTACATATATGCATTTATGTATTAATTGCTCTCTCTTCCAAGCAGCCTTCATCGTTTTCATCTCCATATTTAAAAGCATAATGAGATCATTTGAACTTGCACAAGTTAAAGTCCGTTTTTAATACTCTTGTGTGTTTGCATGTAATTATAGTGCAGTCCACTGTGGTGTGATGTTCAAATATAATCTCTTATATTTCATCTCGGCTACAGAGCGGAATATTTCCCATCAGGGTGTGTTGGAAACAGATATGAGGAGAGCAAATATTAGACTTGAATTGATTACTGGGCCAGAAACACGACTCCAATGAGAACGAATTTGCAGTGTGTGTGCTGGGTGTGTAATTAGGCAATTGTTTGGTCATCCGAGAGTTACTGTGATACCATGTTAGTTTAGTGTTTGCAGGTAGCTCCATGGTGGCAAGTGGCTAAAAATAAATAACATGGCACAGGTTCCCAAGTCTGGTCATTAAGATCTACTTTCCTGCAACGTTTAGATGCATCTCTTCTGAATGCCCTCATTCAGATGTTTTTTTTCAGCTCTGCAGAGGCCTGGTAACGCACCATTTACAGGTACATCTCAGGAAATTAGAATATTATGAAAAAGTTTAATATTCTTCATCAGTCATTTCAGAATGTGAAATCCACATATCATATTCTCATACTCATTACACATAGAGTCAAACATTTCAACCATTTATTCGTTGAAATATTGATAATTGTGGCTTTTACATAATGAAAACTAAAATGCAGTGTCTCCAAAAATTAGAATATTACATAAGATCAATTTAAAAAAGGATATTTTAAACAGAAATGTCAGGCTTCGGAAAAGTCTGTTCTTTTCCGTGCACTCAATACTTGTTTGGGCCTCCTTTTGCATGAAGTACTGCATCAATGTGGCGTGGCTTTTTCATAATATTCTAATTTCCTGAGATGTACATTTATTTATTCAGGTGTTTTAGGAGGGATGCATTTAAGAGTTGCAAAATAATAGACCCGATTTGAGCAAAACAAAGGTAAAGTGGGCCTTTAATTTATGAAAGTAAAGATGGAGAGGTTGCAAAGAACATCTTTCTGAATATGGTACACCGTCCATTTAAAGATGCAAACAGATGTCAATTCTTGCATGATCTAAATGTTAGACTGAGTGTGAGCTTTTCAGACAGACCTCAGCGTGTGTATGCTAATACACGTTTGAAACATTTCTCCTGCAGCCTTCATCTCCTGTGCATGGTGATGCCTGTGTGATTCCGTGCATTACTTTGAAGCCATTATCCTCCACAGTTATCAAGTCATAATAAAAACTCTTAATCTCCTTCTGCAACTTCCCTCTGGGACATGACTACGTCATGCTCCATATTTTTAGGTCACTGTTTGCTCCCTGCTATTGTGTTTTCATGTGGTCAGTGGACTCAGAGTACACATTGTAAACCATCACACTTGTGTCTCGCTTTTGTTTTCTGTGTCTGCTTACATCAGGGTGATCAATGCAGGGAAAAGCATGCTGAACGAGGACCAGGCCTCCTGCGAGAAGCTGTTTGTGAAGAAACCGGGCGGAAAGCACCGAAACTCAACTGTGTTAGAAGACAACGGGGTGAGCCAAGAGCGAGTTTTACACAAAAAGACAGGGATGAAATGTCAAAGGCTGGCTGTAAATAATCACTCATGGTTCTTAATTTGATGTTGGCATGTAAAAAGCTTTGAATGCATGAGAGAGGAATATCTCTTGAGTGTGCTTTGGTATGTGACACTATAGATGAGGAGCTTTCAGAGCTCAAACAATTTGACAAAGATCCGTGGGATAATGTTTGGATTAAGAAAGCAGAACTCACCTTAAAAAGTAACACGTAGAGATGCTTATTTAGTTGTTCAGAGATATTTAGCATGTGATTCTTTTCTCAATCGTAAATAAGAACAAGATGATTATTGTTGAATTCAGCTTGATATTTGATTTTTATGTATAAATTATAGGAGCTACTTTTCTTTCTCTCTGTTCATCATCAATAATAGTTATATTTAAAGACTTCATTTAAGTTTAATCTTTAAATACATATTTCACTGTATTTGTTTTTACCTAAAACGTATTAAAGCCGTTTTGTTTTTAAATAAAGTCTGTCCTGCTCAGGCTTGCATATAAATTAAGCAAACTTTATTTAACCCTTACGGCTCTGATTTTGCTGTAAATTGTTTTGGGTTTTTTCTTCTTCTTTAGGAAAATGACCACATCTGTGCAACCACAAGGTGTATTTTCATAGCCCTGATGTGATGATATGAGTTTTGGAAAACTGTATTTATGTTACTGGTAAAAAAAAAAAAAAAAAAAAAAACAAATTTGGGGCTACATGACGGTGCCAATAAATCCCCAAGAGCTGTGTGATCATAAGAATCCTTATCAGGAAGCTTCTTTGCAATAACCCAACCAAACAACCAGTTATAGCTGGTTTCAGACAGTGCAGATAGTCTCTCTAACTGCAGTCCTTATATGTTCATCTGCTATTTTCCAGTCAGTATATCTGTTTAGGCAGACAAAGACAAAGGATGCACACAGAAACACACAGACACATAGCTTCTACTTAGTGTAGATGAATGACATCATCCTTGTACCCTTCCCCCACCTGAGTGTAGCATCTGAGGGTAAGCAGATGTCTTGCGCCTGGTTATTTATTAGTCAACCTTATTAACTTGGCTTTTAAATGTGCCTGCAAACACAAAGAGGACAACACCTTCCCGAGTCTCGTTGCAGTTTATGAAAGCTAAAATCCTCCTTACATATTTTCCTTTGATCTCTCCTTTACTCATGCAGATATCACAGATTACATGGTAACCGATTCTACATAAGTTCCTGTTTCATGTGAAAAAATGCTCTTATCAATAGATTATTTTTATTTATTCACATAACTACATGTTAAGTAGGAACAATCTTTACATTTCCTTTATTTTTTTCTCATTTAAGGATGGCACAGGAATCCCAATCCACTTCTGGGGGGTATTTGATGGACATGCAGGTTCTGGTGCTGCCATCATGGCTTCCAAGCTTCTTCACCGCCTCATCAGAGACCGTCTCGGGGAAATCTGCCACCTTCTAGAGAACCCCAACAGTGCACCTCCCATCTGTTTGGCCAAAAATGGCAGCCCATTCCAGGCAGATGGAAAAAAAGGAGCCACACAGGAACCAGAAGATCCTGATGCTGTGTGCGACTCCTCAGTGCGCTTTCACATGGAAAAGGTTGTCAGTTTGGAGAGCCTGGTGATGGGAGTCATAGAGACAGCCTTCAAACAGATGGTGAGCAGATGATAATACACAGTGTGTGCGGAAATTAAGTAATGCAGTATGTTGCAAGCTGTACTGGGCGTTTTGTATCTCCGACATGCTGCTCGAGACTCGGACTTTATACCCAAAATTGTTTGTAGTTTGCTGATGTAGTGTTTATGAATCATAAGAAGAGAAAAGGAAAGGAATAAAAGATGAAGGAAGTTATAAAGATTTGTTGAGATAGTTTGAGGTTTTGCAGCTTTTTTTGTTTTGCACATTTGACTCTTCCTTCCTCTTGGTTGCAGGATGACCTTATTGAAAAAGAAAAAGCTTCTTATGCCATTTCTGGTGGCTGTTGTGCCTTAGCTGCCATTCATTTAATGGGCAAACTCTATGTAGCCAACGCTGGAGACAGCAGGTAAGAGAAACATGACTGCATTTTTTCATTCTGCAGCATCCTGTAACTTTTTTCATAACTCTTTGTATCTAAGCAGCTCTCTCCCTATTCCCCCCCCCTTCCCGTTTCTTTTTGCAGGGCCATTATCATACGAAATAATGAAGTAATTCCCATGACTAATGAATTCACACCTGAGTCTGAGAGACAGCGGTTACAGTATCTGGTAGCATACCTTTTTTTTCCCCTCTTGCTTTCTAGTTTTTAAAGAAACAAAGTAAATTTAAAGCAAATTTAAACATTATTCACTGTTTCAAATTGAAATAATAATCACTGGTTGCCCGTTTTAGCAGCTGTGTATAGTTGAGTCATAGCGGGAGTGGGGAGACGTTTGCTGCTAAAAACAGGGAGTTGTTATTGACACCGAAGACCTTCAGTCACACATGTAATCCTGTTGCCTGTTGGGGGAAAAAAAAAATAGTGAGTCGTGACAAGTAAATCTTTTCATTCTCTGGTCTGATGCAACCTGTTCCATTTTGTGTGACACTCTAGGGCTTCCTGAGGCCAGAACTCCTGGGTAATGAGTTCACACACATTGAGTTCCCTCGTAGGATCCAGCACAGTGAGCTGGGCAAAAAGATGCTCTACAGAGACCACACCATGACTGGCTGGTAAAATGGGATATTCTTTTTAATCTCATTTCTAGCAGTTAATCACTGTTCAGCTCTAGATTTTCTAGCATAGCTGCTGATGTTTCAACACAGCTTATTATTATTAGTTATTATTAGTATCAGCAGCAGCATTTTACATTAGAAAGGATCAAATTTACAGCATTTTACATCAGAAAAGAGAGTTTATTGATAGTACAATTCATCACCTTATGACTTAGGTCAGCTTTATTGACAGCTGTTTGTGTACTTTAGGCATTAA
This sequence comes from Kiunga ballochi, assembly GCA_037177335.1. Classification (NCBI taxonomy): domain Eukaryota; kingdom Metazoa; phylum Chordata; class Actinopteri; order Atheriniformes; family Pseudomugilidae; genus Kiunga; species Kiunga ballochi. The sequence continues at coordinate 11,773,885 of JBAMIG010000003.1, forward strand.
CCTTGTGTCTTTCTTTGTTTGATTCAGGGCCTATAAGACAATCGTAGAAGATGATTTGAAATTCCCCTTGATATATGGAGAGGGAAAGAAGGTATAAAGTTAAAAGCTCCTTTGTGTTTTCATTACTGTCTGAAAGAACACAGCATTTACTTTTTAATACCACAGAAGTGGATTTTCTAAGAATGGACTTACATCCTGAAAGAGCCCATAAAACAACGGATTTCCATTGTTTTGTGGGATTGCATTTGTCTAAACTATGTGTATGGTTGCTTTTGTGAATGTGTTGGTGTGTATAGGCTCGTGTCATGGCAACTATCGGGGTGACCCGCGGGTTGGGAGACCATGACCTGAAGGTTTACAACTCCAACATTTACATCAAGCCGTTCCTCTCATGTGTCCCTGAGGTGAGTATGAGGAGTCCAAAGCAGTGCTGGTTGATAGTGCCGCCTTAAGGAGGAGTCGCCTCGTTGTTGCAGCTTAAGTGCATTTAGGAAACACTCAGGCCTCGAGCTTCACTTAGTTCTGTGATATTATTCTATGCTGCTTGAAGCTCTTCTCCACATTATTACTTTTTATTGGACCTTTTTTTTTAGTAGGAAATGCCTCTGCTGGAAACAGGGGTTGCAGGGTATTGCAGACCTGAAGAACACCGCTTCACATTAAAGCAGCAGTGGTAAAAAAACAGAAACAAATGGACCTACAAGAACATAGCCTTTCAGGCTTTGTAGTAGGAATGGTCCAGGAAAAGTCAAAAACAGAGAGAATGAGAGTCGTCTTTTTCTGCTAAGGGTGCTATTAAACTTGCACATCTGCACAGAGCTGATGTTTTACACTAAAGTAGTGATCAAGCTCCTGTTTTTTACTTTTTCATGTCTCTATACATGGTTCATGAAGGCTGTGTTACAAGGTTTTCTAGTAATTCGTTGCAATTATGTGATCAATAACCATCTCTTTACATGTCAGTGTTTTAAAGCTGGAGTTGATTGCTGCTTTGTTGATTTTATGTTCACTCTGTATGATTTACAAACCCATGATTTACACCGTAGGTACCCCATTTCTCCCAGTTCCTGGACACACTTGGCTTTGATATTCAGCCAGACTGTCACCTTTTCTTTCACATAAATATGCATATGCTGTTCAGGGTTTGCTTCAAATTTTCTATGAGAATTTTTGTATTTTTTTATTTTAATCAGCACATTATTATTATTATTATTATTATTATGATCGCTTTCAAAACCTTTCAGTGATTGTTTTACCTGCTTATAATGATGACTCTACATCACTGATCAGTCTGTTAAATTACCCAAATTTCTCATTGTAATGTTATTTTCTATTTTTTTTAACATATCTTTTTTTTAGTAAACTTTATCCCATAAAGAAAGGACAAATATAAGCATTCAGCAAGCAGTACATCAGTCTGTGTAAACATTAGTATTTATGATTTGGGGGTTTTAAGGTAATTATATTTTTAATTATGTAAACAGATTAATGTCTCTCAGAATGTTCGTTTTTTGATAAAATAATACACATGTACTTATTTTTTTCTGTATTTTGAGCCTTATTACACCACTTTCAGAGTTGAATAGCGTGTTCCACTTTATGTTTCATTTCCCATTCAGTCACCGTTCTACTCATCCTTACAGGATCTGCGACAAGTTTTCAGTTGCATAACCTTATACCCTTTCTGATCTAATCATACTTGTAGGACACTGAAAATCTTTAGATGTGACTGAACTTATATACCTCCATCATTCATCCACTTGTGCTAAAGATTAAAAAAATGTTGACTGCATAGTAACTATAGATTCAACATTAATATGTTTGTGAAACACAGGTAAAGGTTTATAACCTGGATGAAAATAAATATGGCCCAGATGATGTCCTGGTCATGGGCACAGATGGACTGTGGGATGTAACAACTGATAAGGAAGTGGCGGGTGCTGTGTCGGCCTACCTAACGTGCTGTGACACCTCTGATCCAATGAGGTATTCAGTCTATTTAATATACCTTTAATTTAAGCCTTTTCTGTTCCTCCGTTTTCTTTTGTGATCATATACAAGAAATCCACAGCATGACCCCAGTAAAGGTAAATCTATAGTGTGTTGTACCATGTTTGTCCAATAGGTGGCGACAAATAAGTAGATTTACAAAACACTGAATGCACTGCAGTGCATTATCCATCCATTTTCCATACTGCACTGCAGGTAGCTGGAGCCTTTCCCGGCAATACACTGTAGTGCATTTAGTCTTTTTAACGGGTGAATTAAATTTAGCATTTAATGAATTGTTAATATTGAATTCAAGTTAATTCATATTCAAGATATGGGATAGTTTATCTGCTGTAAATGCATAGTTCTTTCAAGTTATTACTTTTATCTTTGCAGACAAAAACTTTCAGCAATTCTTATTTGATCCCATTTTCATTAACTAGGTAATCTAACAATGGCTTAAGTTAGCTCATTAAATAAGGAACTTTATGTTAGGTGATATTCTTTATTAAAACCCATTGTATGATGCAAATTTGGACAGATAGTTTAACCACATTTATAATGAGATATAAGTTTCTGCAGAGCACTATGAACATATTTAGTTCTGTTTTTTATCCCACAGAAGCTCAACATTTAACAGTCCCACTGTGTATAGTGTGTAGCTGCTGTGAGTGACTAATCAGGCTTTTCAACTGTAAATAAAACAATACTAACAGGTGTTGTTAAAGGGAGGAAATGATTGACCAAACACAATTTTTTTTTATTTTAGTGCATAAAAGTACATTTTAAAATGATTATAATGTGCTCAGTAAATGAGTAAAATAGTGTTTAAGAAATCAGAAAGCAGCAAGCAGCATAAATATTAAATAAAACCGGATTCAAGAAGATTTAGGTACTTTTAAAGCAGATCTTGTTGTCAAGTCTGTTCCTTTTGTTCCTATTTTTTAGATTTCAAAGAGAAGTGTTCTTTAAACAAGTTTCTATTTTTCAATACTTCAGTCATAAAACATTAAACATCATAAGATAACCAAATAACACCCCCCCCTCCCCCCCCGACCCCGTTAGGGACAAAGCGGTAGAATAATGGATGGATGTTTGTGGTTGTCAACCTCAGTATTTATGCTGTCTGCTATTGATGGGATAATGATGATGATGATACCTTAAGAGATGTACTGACACACTGTATTCATACTGTGTGGTCACTCAACAGGAACCTCTGCAGTAGTTTTAAAAATATTGCAGGTAAATAAAATGCAGGTAGTATGGAAACACTTACATGCTACAAACCCAAAATAAATTATGTTATAATATTAATAATATTAAATTGCTGGTTGATTTCCTAAAATATCTTCCCATCATTGTGTAATTTTTTTTGCTCAATTTGTATGCTCAACTCTTAGATTAAAGAAAAGACTCATATTTTATTTACAAAAATAACAGTAAATGATGCCCAGAGGTGAAAAAGTTTTCACCTCATTTACTGTGAAAAGGATTTCAAACTGGGGAAACCCACTTCTTATTGGAACAATTCATTAAGTCAGAAGTTGAACAAAATGAAGGCAAGTGGAAATTTCTTTTCTATTAAACAAATCCACAATATGTCCACACAGTTTCTTATTTTAACACAATTTGGCGCAGCACATCCAAACAACACACCTCTGAATTGGTCTCATGGTTTTTTCTGCATCAGTGTTGTTCGTGCCATCACTACTGTCTGCTCGCTGTACACAGGTACACTCTGGCAGCGCAGGACCTGCTGATGAGGTCACGAGGTGTGCTGAAAGAGCGCGGCTGGCGGCTACCCAACGACAGACTGGGCTCTGGCGATGACATCACTGTGTTTGTCATTCCACTGGCTGGACACGACTTAGAGACTTGATGTTGTAGTGACCGCTATGACAGGTCTGACTCTTTAAGGGTCGATCCCACAGTTTCTCCAAATTCCTTAAACCCTGGACAGGTGTGGGAGTGGGTGAGCAAAACATATTTGTCATATAAAAAACTTGGGTCTGAGCAGCACCTTCATCAATCAGCTCTTTTAGATCAGACGCAGTTGTTTCATTTCAGCTTAACCCTGGATCCGTCTCCCATCTCCCTCACCTGGCTTCAATCGCTCAACCCAAGAGTTTTCATTCATGTTACCAGAGGAGTTGAAAGCTTTCTCCCAAACCTGCTGTTTGTAAAAAAGGCAAGTGATCCATGTAGTATTTTAGGTTCTTGTATATGTCTCTAAAGGATTGTTCATTTGTTCATGTGCATCCCAGTTTTTTTAATTAACTAAAGGAAATGAGATTACAATTCAGAACTTGTGGGAAACCAAAGAGATGCTGCTCTGGTATTAGGATGGAAATCTGTACAAATAAACTCATAAACAATAAAACAAATCCATTGTTAAGTATATGTCTGTACATCAAAGCAGCATGGAAGTAAAATAAGAAAAAATAAAAAAACAGAGAAATGGACCTTAATGACACTGGACCCAAAATAGAAGTTCAGTTTGTGTTGCAGTATTTTATTTTCCTTGTTAAAACTGAATGAATGACGACACTCTGAAGCACTTGAAGACCGTTGCACATGCTCTGTGGTAGCCTGTTGATTTACATGATTATCATTGTGAATGTTCTTATTAATGATGTCCTACTTTTTTCTATTGCATAAAAGACCAGAGGGTTTTACCTGCGTGAGAAAGAAATAAGAAACAGAACTACTTGTTGATTTAGCTTCATGTTTTCTTTGCTGAATCCTCAGAGGAGACAGTCTGCATATTAGGTCTGCATATTAAGATGCGATAAACTTCACACACATGCCTTATTAAAACATGAAAGGGACTCAAGAGTTTCTCTCTTCCAATGCACTAAATTTGATTCTTGGCAAAAATAATATTTATATATATTTTACACCATTAAATGTACTTCATACCTCTTTTGTACCATTTTTTGTTTGTGTCATGTTATTTAGATTATCCATATATTTTTAAAGATCATATCGGTCGACAGAAGTTTATTTTTTGTTTCTATTCATACTGTTAATACTAGACTGAGCTAGCAAAGTGTTTGGTGGAAGGATAATGTATTACTGCTGAGAAATAAATCTGATTTTTCCCATTTGTTTTTGAATGTGTTAATCACTTCTTTGTATCATCGACTTCTATCAGGTACTTGCAACATTTTGTAATATCACTTTTCCAGTCTCTTTTTATTTGCTGTGAGGAAATGAACCATTATTGCATGCAGATGTATAACTGATCAGATAGAAATTTCACCGGTTTCTATATTTAGAATTTTTCTAGCATAGCGCATGTGGGTGGATGTAGATCTGATGGGAGCAGGCGGCATACTGGGAAATATAAAGCTGTTTAAAATCTAAGCCATACCAGTTTAGGTCCCTTTGTTTAGTGATTTTGGGTGTATTTGTTTTTAAATATAAAGTAAATCAATTAAATAGAGCTCAGGCTGTGTTGGTCTCGTCTTGGTCAGGTTGTATTTGTAGTTTAACAAAAAAAAAAAATCCTGTCCTTCTAATATCACTCCAGCAGAATGAATGATGGTCTGCTTGTTTTAATCTGCCAAACAAACTTCATTGGAACAAGGAGATATTTAGAACATTTGGCTCTATTTAAGTCTTGTACGTTACTCTTTATAAAGTGTTAATATTTGTGTTTGCTTGATTGTATGTTTTTTTTTTTTAGCTATTCTTCTTGCCAATTTAGCTTTATCTGCTGAAGTGGACAGAAAAACTAGAAGAAAAAATATAGAAAAAAGGAAAGCGAAGCAAAAGGTAGAAAACAAACCTCAGCAACTGCAATCAAACCTTTAGAGGAAAACTATAAAGCCAGCTGTTACACCTGTATAGAAGCAATAAGCATATTCAGGCTTTACAAAAACACAACAATCATCAGGAGCACTTGTGCCGGTAAGAAAACTTTTTTTTTAAATATGAATAACGAACCCAACAGCAACAAGGATAGATGTGAGGGTGTGTGTTTGTGTAGGCTTGTTGTGTAGGTGTGTGAAAAACATAAGATGTGAGTGATCATATAATTGCAACCACACTCTCCACGGCTCAGAAGCAGACCAAGGAAGAGCCCAGGCCTCAGTGAACCAGCAGCCACTACAGAGAACAGAAGCAAGACAACCCACCACAGTAAGGGTCGTGTCTTAGGCCCACTGCCTGCAGTTCTGGAGGCATGTCCTGTATGCTATATGATACATGATTTACATTTTTCACAGCTGTTCATAGTCACCCATTTTTTGGTGCTATAAAGTTTCTTTTGATTATACCATGAAAAAGACCACTCGGCTCATTTGTGGATATTTTATGTGGTATGAAGAATCTATTAAGAAGTGAAGAGTTGTTTTGTGGTTTTTGTTGTTTTCATTTACAAAACCATACTGGTAAGATCCACACCCATCCCTCCTGTTGCATGAGTCTTCTGGTACTACAGATGATGTCATTTCTGTCTGAGAAAGGAGGGGAGATCCTGGGTAACTCCACCTGTCCTGTAGCACCAGTGTCAAGTTAGTAGTGTTAATCACAACAATACAGGAAATGTGGGCTTTAGCTTTAAAATAAAAGAACCAACTTTCGCCTGAATTTAGGAAAAGACCATAAGACCACCAAAGATGCATTTAAAAATGCAGATAAAAAGCTAACAAAATAAAGGACCAATTACCAAAGAGCTTTTATGAGAAACTGTTCTTTTCAAATTGAATTTTAGGTTTTTCCAGAATTATTGTTGTGTAGCCCATTTCAAAATGTACATCATTTAAGACGTGTAATAACAGGTTAAGTAGATCATTTGGCTTAGATAGATAGATAAGAGTTTTATATTTTTCATATGTAATAAAATTATGAGACGTCGTAACTTAGAAACTAATGACACCCAATGCCCTTATTTTGGAAGTTATAACCGGAAGTTATTGCCTGTTAGCTGTGCTTAGCCCATCGCTCGCGCCAGTGGGCGGGTCTTAGTTTCTCGCTCGCCCAGTGTTTCAGCTTTCGCAGTGTAAAATTAGCGAACACTGCAGCAAGTATCTTTGTATGTGTCTGAGTGTAACGGTCAAAACCCAAAAGAAAAACGGCACGTGGGAATTGATATTTCTAGAAACTTCTCATCCGGCTGATTTCAGGTAACTATAAGACAGAGACTGAGGTTTAACAAAATGTTCTTATTTTTCTACTTAAAGCTCACTTACTTGGTTCAAAGAGCAAGGTGGCGGCTTGTCCTATTACTATTATTCGTCTTCCCCCCTTTTTAGGCTACAGTTTAGACCCTACTCAGGTGTGGTTTGTAGTTAAGATGTTGCGTTTAGTAAAACTGTAGGTAGCAGTTTAAAAGTGACGGCAGCAGATCAGATGCCGTCATCATGTAGGCTACAGTCTGTCCAAGTGCAACGACCTCAATAACAGACTCCTCGTGGCAAATGTCCAAATCTCCTAATGAGCTATTTCTCTTCTTGGGAACACTTAGTTTACTTGTTGAGACTTTCATTTTGAGTTTGAAATGCCGTCACTGTTTTCCTGAGCAAAAGCATCCTGTGACTGTGCTGCTAAGTCTGTGAGAATACAACCAGTTTCTGAAGAGAAATGCAGATGAAGTCATTTCATCAGTTTGCCTTTTGTCGCTAAAGGATCATATATTTTACCCATTCAGCAAGCTGCGGTGTTAAACTGATTAAAGCTGCTTTTCTGTCTTTAAACCATTAGAAAATACCTATCCAGAACTTTTCACAAGGTAAAAAGAAACCTGAAAAGCTGGAATTTAAATTGTACAGTCATGTTACAGATCAAATGACTTATTTATTTAATTTTATCAAATGTAAAATAAATATAAAAGTATTGATAATTGCATAAATATTAACTACTACCTAGGATGGTAGAAAACCAACTTAAAAACGCAGTATAAGCTGGGATATTACATTTTTTACATGTTTTAAAAAGGGCTGTAGTGGTTATTGTAGGTCTGACTTATTCAGGATTTACCAGCTTATTATTTAGTCAGCTGATCATTACTTCACCACTACAGGGGATTTTAGAGCCTAAAACATACCTTGAGTTGAATCTTTTATTATTTAAATATTATACTGAATATTTTTTGTTTGTTTCAGTGCTGTTTTGATCGCTGATCACACAGAACAAGTGGAGGGAAACAGTGCGGTGGATATCCTCCACTCACTTCTTGTGCTGCAGACATAACAATCAATAAGATGCTTGTGAAAATATGAAACAAGTTATCAGTAATGAAAACAATATGTTATGCAGTTGCTGTTTCCCAGAAGAACAGCATTACCCAGGAAAACCTGTTTGGATCATCTTAACTTGCTAGTCTTCCGCATTTTTTCACTCATGACTGGAGTCTATGACCAGAAGTGAGTCATGAGGTGTCTATTCTCTCAAAGCCACACATTGCTTTCCCTGTCTTTGTGCCTGGTCATCCTGCTCCGGATAACACCAGCCTGTTTTCCACCCTTGAAAACAAGAAATACCTAAATTAAGGCGGCATCATATTTTTGCCATTTCATCGGCATGAGTCAATAAATGCTTTTTAATTAGATACTGGCCTCAGTCAAGGTCAAATTGAACTTGCGACTTATTTCAGGAATGCAACTGGGAGTGGATCACCGAGTGTTGGTGAACTAGAACTGACTGTTGTACTTAATCCTTTCCTTTGAAAAGGCCATGTTTTCTTTTGCCTGTTCCAAGTGGTCCTAACATACCATATAGATGTGTGTCAGTATTTGTAGTTGGTCAAAAGTAGTCTAGAAAAAAGATCATAAAACCTTTCAAAGTCATGCAGTCCTCAAAAATAGTTATTTTAGCCTAAAAAGGTCTAGATTATGTATGAATATCGTTTTTATTCTGTTTGTAAATTTCAAACATCTGCTGAAATATATCATAGTACAGCTTTAGAGCGATCATGCATGATCTCATTTCTTCTGGCTTTCAACACATCTAATCATTTCCATGGAAACCAGTGAAACCATGACTGCATAAGAGGCATGATTTCAAAGTAGCCGGTGTGTTTGTAACATGCAGGCGCAGAATGTGAGGAGCTGACGTGACCTCCTCTATGTGCTCCTACTACAGTCGTGTCCCACTGTAGGACTCACGTTTCAGTTTGGTTTATTTTCACTGCATGAACTCAGGAAGTTTTACAGCTAACCAGTGAGAATCTGATCCAATACAGACTAAAAACCTTCTGAGGGAATATTTCTATAGTCGCCAAATGTTTGCTGTCAGATTTAGTTAGAGGAGAGTCGTCTTAGACTGAGTGAAGGTGGCATAGGAAGCTGGTGGCATGGGCAGTCTATTCATTTTCAGCCACAGTCTGGGTGGGTTTATGAACTTTAGCCCGTTTCTCAGACTGATTGGCTGAAGTGCAGCAGATTTTCTTCTCTTTTTAACACCTATGCATCTAACCCCTCCAAAAATGAAACTTTTCAATATTGTTGTAAACTGATCTTTTACATTGAGCTTTCTTAGAGCACTGGTTTTTATTTCTGCTTGTTTTTTTTGTGTGTTTTTTCCCCCAGAAACAGAGGTGCTGTCCTCTAAAGCCTGTTAAACGAGCACAACATCCCTACAGAGCTCATTTCCTGTAATGTGTTTGCAGGATAGCAGAACGACAAAGTCAGCATCTGCAGAAACAACAGCCCTTTGATTAGTCGAATGCTTGCCTATGCTCAACATTGTTGTTGATATTAAACTCACATGAGAACCAAACGGCAGCTCACCTCTTTGGTCAGGGTCACGCTCTGCTCTGTGCAAACTGCTCAGCTTGTTGCATAACTCCTGGTTGCCCTTAAGGAAGGTCTCAGGAAACCTTAGAGGAGGAGGGATGGAGGGGTGTGTTCATTAACCCCAAAGCAATGCTGCACGGCTTTCCATTGCATTTTAATGTTATGTTTGGATCAGGTTTTCTTCACGCTTCCATGTGCCTGAGAGCATGAACTTGTTTCCTGTTGTACTCTGTAATACAGAGATGGGTGGGCCATTCCACCACACAGTTTTTCTTCTCACAGTCTGTTTCCTTTGGGGCTTGGTCATGGGACTTTTTGAGGAGGATATGGATCCCTTTGGAGCCTTCAGGTTATGAGAAGGGGGAAGGAAGAGACTCGTTTTGGGTCCATCAGGCAGGTGCTTGAACAGATTGGCTGGTTTGGAGGTCAGTTTGGGCTGTTTGTAGCCTCCAAGCCTTTGAATCGTTCAGATGAGTTATGTTTATTTATATCTTCTGGTTGCAGTAAGTGGTTTTCCACATATATTGATTGAGTAAAGAAGTGTAAGGCTTTTGTGTGTGTAAATAAAGTGAGGCGGTAAATTTCTCCTGGTAATGACTGCTTGGATTAGGATGCTGTGACCAGCACTGAATCCCCGAAATCCAAGAGGCATTTCAAACTTCAAATGACTTTGTTTGTGTCATCTGCCGTGTTTTTTGGACCTCATGGGAACTGCAAAAACCTTCAGCTTAAATAATGCTTTAGCTACATGGGGGAAATAAAAGAGAGAGACGCTCTGGTCAGCGAAATTCTGGGGGCTTTTAGTCCAAATAAACCTTAACATGTGTCCTATCACCTTCACTTAGATGTTTTTTAAGGTCAGAGTCTCATTAGGAGCCATTAGCCTGTAAATTGAGGGCATCAGTCACAAGTAACCTGTGTGTTCAGCACAGATGGTGACTAGATGTGGGACATTTTCATGCACAATTTCCCTTTGCCAATATGTCAGCATGTTCCTTCGTAGGCTCCCAGTATCACTGACACAAAGGAAAATCTCATTTTTCCAGGTCAAACAGAGCAACTATGTCTGTGTGTGTGTGTGTTTGATTAAGCAGGTGTGTGGTCATGCATGTATTGTGTTGCCTCTGGCTGCTCTTTCTCTGTCCCAGCTCCTGCATAACTCTCAGGACAGAGCTGCAGCCAAAAAGCGCCTCACAAGAATCAATCGAACAGGAAGTTGATTCTTTTGTTTCCCACTTCCATCCTGCTGTTCCTGACTTGTCCAGCTTTGCATCATCTTTTGCATCACTCATCCATTTTCTCCCCTGATTAAAGTATATAAACAATTCTTTTTACGAGTAACTTAAAAAAAAGTCACATTTTTTCACTTAAGATAAAAATTCTGTCTGTCTTTAGTACCTGCTGCTAAAACCTTCACGGTTGTTTATTTGTAAATGCATAAAAGACTTCCAACTCATTTCTTGAACACTATTCAGTAAATAAAATGTAGCTGATCAATGGATTTATGCATTAGGGGGATTTAAAGAAGAAGAAAAAGAGGATATAATTTTAATAGGGTTTAAAATGAGGTAAATACACCCATAGATGAGTTCCTATACAGGTCCTATTGCACATTTCCAGTATTTATTAATGAAAGCTGAGGCCACAATGCAGAAAACGTCTCTGGACTCTACCCAAAATGTAAAGTTTCATTTAAAAAATGTAGTTTGGCTGCTATGAATCTAAACAGTGAATAAAAGTGGGCATTGGAGTGGGCACCAGTTTAAAGTTTTGCCTGCAGCTCTTCAAGATGAATTTTCCCTGATAAGCGAACGCCCTCCTGAAGAGAATTGCTGTCAAGACTGTCTGGAAGAAAGTGGATGAGGTGTGAAGCCAAATGACTATATGCACAGCTGCTTGCAGGCAGCGAGGCTCCATCTCATCCATCAGTTGAACCGCTACCACACAGCCTGCATGGGCACCAGCTAAACCAGTCCCCTGTCTTTGGAAATTTGCAGGAATGTTCAATTAGTTTGTGCAAAACCCTAAATCTGTCATTTGTTAATGTGTTTTGAATGCAAATGAGTTAAAAATCACATTATTTCTTTTGCAAAACCACGACAGATGGCATCATCAGCTCCCAAAGGACTTAAATTTAATTTAAATAAAACAATATTGTGTGAAACTGTTAAAATGGATTTACTTAAATGATCTGAACACAAATGAGATGATCAGTAAAGATACAGGAAGTCTTTGTTCTCAAATAGATTTAGGTTTTGTTGCAATTTGTGTACAAGAAGCAACGTTATTAACAGTGCAGCTATTGGCTGTTGTGTAACCTTTTTTAGTGGATATTCATACAATAACGTTTCCTTGTGGTAATATAGCGTACGCTCATACACAGCTTGTAATCTATGTTAACATTTATAACATGGCATGACGGTATTAGCTCTGGCTCGTTATTTAAAATGAATTTAGATGAATAAAAATGTGGTGCTGTCTGGTTTTAAAACGGTCCAGAAAAAAAACTTTACAGCCATCTGGTTGAATGAGAGAAGAAATCGGGTTTTGTGTGCTTCAGCAGCTGCTCTATTTTCCTGTACACTTCTGTCCTCACGTGTTACCAAAGGGAGCAAAGAAACCTGATGGCACAATTCTCAACTTTTCTCACCTTCCTCCATTTCTCCTCTGTCTTGTGGATTTATATTGTAGATTCATCTTCATAAATGTTTGTGATAACATGCACGCCAAACACCCTTAAGTGTAATGTGATGCCAGAGTAGCTACTGTGTAGGTTTTTTAATTGTCTTGCATTCTTCTCCCTGTAGAAATGGCAGCCATTCGGAAGAAGCTGGTGATCGTTGGAGATGGAGCTTGTGGGAAAACGTGTCTTCTCATTGTTTTTAGCAAGGACCAGTTTCCTGAAGTCTACGTTCCAACAGTGTTCGAGAACTACATTGCAGACATCGAAGTTGATGGGAAACAGGTTAGTACGTTTTAAAGTACAAAAGTTCTTTTTTTTTTTAAATATCTGGTATAAATTTATCTACACAAAGGTTTTCTGCTTCTATTTCTGCCAACCTTTCCAGTCCTTTACTGCACACATTCAGTTAATAGTTACAATATAGTAGATTTATCAAATCGAGCGCTTTCTGGAGGAGGGGAGATGGATGATAGGTATGTGAGAACAAAAAGGTTACAAAAAATAGCAAATACTCAAATTGATTGGAAAGTGATAGTCAGTGAGGGGAATTGCATCCTCATTTCCTCCACATTTTGCAGGACCTAGCTAACTAATCTCATCAAAAACATCCATGTGATATGCTTATGTTTAGACTCATATTTGTTCATATTTACCTAAATATGGTGTGTTGACCATACGTCACCTTCCAGTGTAATAGAATATATTCATACTTAATATCAACATTGTCAAAATTGTTATTAACATCATCAGCACGTGAGCAAGCCGATCATAACGGGTTGGAATAAATCTGTTTTGGGACGGAAAGATCACGTAGCTGTAGCTTCACAGATGAAAAACAAGGGTGGTCCATTTTACAGTGAAACTCCTGTTGGTGATTTCGAGTGTCATTACTAGTCTTTAACCAGAGCAGGCCGGCTCAAAGTCCATGTATTGCAGGTGCGTTTGTTTTGGTAGCAAATTAGCTAGCATGGATTCTGGTGGTGTGGTTGCTGCAATCTCTCAGTAAGGTTGCTGGTTTGAGTCTCGTCTGGAAGGGACGTTCCTTTTTATTGTGTGGAGAATGCATTGTGCACTCTCTCCCGGTACTCCGAAGATCCATGCCGTATTCACGTCCATGCAATTTAGGTTAATTCCTCACACTAAATTTATAAGCATGAATGGTTGTTTGTCTCTGTGTTGCTCTGCACTGGCGGGTTGTCCATGGTGTGCTCTCACCCCTGCTTTGCTGGGACAGGTTGCAGCTGCCCCTGCTACCCAAAACGGAATTAAACCGCATAGAAAATAAAAAGATAATTAGAAAGAAGGGAAAAGGTTCAGGTTTAATATTAGCATACCTGCGTTCTAAAAAGGAGGTATGCTCTGATTAGACTATTAATTACCCCTGCCCTCGCAAAATACTGGCATAACCAAATACAAAACAAAACCACATTTAGATTATTTTTATATTGTGTAACGTTCACGCCGGTATAATGCTTCATTATCGTTTGTGTATTATTTACACTGCTGAGTCATGGTTGCTCGGTCATAACTGTTTGCAAAAGGCGGGTTTAACTTTTGGTGGAGCAGCGTTATGAAACCAAGTGGGAGGTTTTTTTTTCCCCCTCCTGAGTTTATGTGATGTCTTGAATTGGACTCATTGGGAGTTAGTCGGAGTGGGTCGAGCCTCAGCTGCAGGTGGCTTTTTATGTCAATGACTTTTGTTCTCTTGATCTGACCATTGCTGCAGGATCACAACTCTGCAAAACAGGAAATGACTCCACTTCCTGACTTCCTGTACAGACAGGGAACAGGGATGTCTCCTGGCAATCCCCCTTACCTCCCTCAGGACCCTCCTCCTGCACTTCCCTGATAAGTCTTTCATTTCCTGTTCTTGTTCTGGCATCTCTTAGGCAGGGAGGGTTTAACTCTTGCAGACTTTATAGGAAATATAAAGTTAGGAACTCATAATGAACATCAGTCCTGGGAGGAGGTTAGTTTGGAAGATCAAGTGTCTGCTGTTCTTGTTTCTCTAGAGGATTGCTGACCTATGAGAATTGGCTTCTTATACAACCAGCTGGATTGTATTTGTGTTCAGCTTGTAAATGTAAGCCCCCCTCTGGCAGAGAACATTTCTTTCTCACACCTTCAGTGGACTGGGTAGATTCTAAAAATAGCTATTTTTTCCCTTTTTCTTTGCTCCCCAAAGTCTGAAGCTTTACAGCGAGTCCAGTGGGAACACAATGATCTAGTTGCTCATGAAGTCTCAACAGTGTTCAGCCACCTCCCCCTCTCTGCCTCAGCAATACTCTATTTTAGGACTGTTGACTGGTTCTCGTGCCCTCAGTGGGCATCTGAGAATTTACCCTCATTCAGTCAAGTTTTCCTTTTCAAACTTTGTGAACGTTTTCCCTCCTTTTCCTGAAGAGCAGAGTAACAACAAAACAGGCGTATGAAGTTGTAGGTCAGATGATATGTACACCATATTCCTGCAAACAAAAAATATACGGTAGATTATATAAAAGCATAAATCACAAGTAACAATCAAGCTTCAAGGTACCGATGGCCAGAGGAAATAATAGTTCAAAGTCAAGTAACATTCACAAGATTTATTTCCTCATATTTAAAGCACTGTCTCAGCACTGAACTCAGAGGCTTCACATGCATCAGGATTCAGTCACGGTACCAAAGATATGAGATAGAAAAAATTGTAATATGTTTTAATAACATGACAATTCATTGGGAAACATTATGTACTATCTTTTAACATCAAAATGGATCCATTTGAATCACTTTCAACAAAAATCTCCCCAAGTTACTAAATTATTTTATAGTAAAGAATTAAAAGAAGACTTAACTGTTAAGATAAATCTGCCGTATAAGGAAATATTTCATGCTGTGTACTTTCTTTTATGTCTCTTTATTCCACAGGTGGAGCTGGCATTGTGGGATACTGCAGGTCAGGAAGACTACGACCGATTGAGGCCTCTCTCCTACCCCGACACAGATGTCATTCTCATGTGCTTCTCCATTGACAGCCCAGACAGTTTAGGTGAATAATTATGTTAAAACATTTGATTTGCATGTAATTTAAAATATATATATATTAATTGCTCAGTTTGGATTTGGAAAAAACTGGCTGTCATGACAACAGAACTGCCAAAAATATCAATAGAAAGTGTTAAAACTATAAATTCCATCCCGTTAGCTGAAGTAATCTTAGCATATTTGGTCATATCAGCTTAAGTGGACTTGGTGGGAACAGGGAAGCTAAAAACATCTTTGCCCCAAGCAGTCTGCAGAGCAATCCATCATGAAAAGTGTTCTGCACCATGACTCTGCACTGCATGCTTTTTTTTAATACAGCCTCACCCCCCTTCCTCTCTTTCTCCTCCTCAAAGTATTTCAGCTCAATTCTTTTCTCTCCTGGGACAGAAAATATTCCTGAGAAGTGGACGCCTGAGGTGAAACACTTCTGTCCCAATGTGCCAATCATCCTGGTGGGAAATAAGAAGGACCTGAGGAATGACGATCACACACGGCGAGAGCTGGCAAAGATGAAGCAGGTATGGCGGGGGCGATCGCACACAGGTCCACATCTATTAATGTCTCAGGCTGCAAAGCAAGAGTCCGGGTTAAATCTTTTCATGCTGTTTAATTTGTTATCTGGTGTATTTATACACACAAGGGGTGTGTTTAGAAAAGTGAAATTCATCCCCATGTTTACAGGATTCCTTCCCCTGTCTGCTGTATATACTCCAGCATGACTTCCTTAGTTTATGATCACTCTGCTCAATAAATATTTACGGCATCGGAGCTGTGACTGAGTGTTTCTGGGCTGAATCTAGAAGGAATGAAAGCGAGATGGGAACGTGGCTCCAGACAGTAAGACTTGATTCATAAAGTTCCAGTTGGGCAATTTAAGCAGCACATTCATCCAGCCTCCTCTTTCCTTGTACGTCAAGGTTAAGATAGAAGAGTAAATGAGAATTAAGAACAAGAAAAGGTGGACATTAATTCTTTTCATCCATGAGATTAATATTAGAAAAATATGTGGTCCATAATGCAAGGTTGTCATCTGATACTCTGGTCCTTAACCTTAATCTTTAGGTAAATAAAACTTCAGTAAACCACATTGTTTATTCAACAAAAGCCAAGCCAAATGCAGGAGTCATGATCCACAGACAGATGGTTTCTCTTTAACTAAATATTGTGCTAACAGGCCTGAGTTGCCATTATCAGACAAAGATGAGACCATGTGGTCCTCATACATTTGGGTCATTCATGTAACTTGGTTTGACCTCGTCAGATTGTCCTCTCGGTGTCACAGAAAAGGGGCGGGGAGGGGGTGCATTTAGACATGACACACTTTCTAAGATTAATTTAAAATAAAAGCCCTCTCTCTGTCCTTTTTTCCTTTATGTCACTAAAAGTTAACTTGCCCCTGGAAACGACACCGGAGGTTTGAAAGGCTCTCGCTGGGCTTTTGGTCCTGATATAATATGAAGCACATTAACTCTGAACACCACTGCTGCCCATCCTGTCTGTCTCCAGGTCCGAATCATAATAGAAAGCTTTGCAGCTCTTGCAGATGCCATCATCCGCTTTTCCATTACAGAACCGGTTTTTCAGTATTATATCATCAAACGGACATTGCTGTTTATCACAAGCAGATGTGATGCTTAAGTGTGCGTCAGAAAAATAAAATCATTTTACTTCAAAGAAAAATGTTTTTCTTTTTTTTTTTTTTTTAATAAAGAAGTTATTTCAGAAGATAAACCCTGGTAATAATTCCTGATGTAACCCTGCAGGAGCCGGTGAAGATAGAAGAGGGCAGAGACATGGCGGGTAGGATCAGCGCTTTTGGCTACCTGGAGTGCTCTGCCAAGACGAAGGACGGCGTGCGGGAAGTGTTCGAGATGGCCACCAGAGCAGCGCTGGAGGTCCGAAAGCACAGGAAAAGGAGCGGCTGCACATTGCTGTGAGGAGTCCAGATCCAAACACCATGAATTCAACTGACCAATAGGAGAAAAGCAAGACACACAAAAACAACAGACCTACTAGCAAATAGATCTTTGTACTGTATCTCAGTTTTCTTGGACAGATTAATTGAACGCAAACAAACCCGATACAGGAGGACTTGTCTGTATTGCCATGATTAAGAATCATTGTTTCTAACTCCTCTTTCATTTGCTTTTGTTCCTTCTTTAGCCTTTTTTTTCTATCCAACTTGCTTTTCTTTACATTTATAAGGTTGTGGTAAGAGCACACTTATGTATGCAATACTATTCTGCTCAAGTCTGAGTGAGCACTGAGCAGCATCTTCATCTTCTGTAAAATCATCACAAATGAGGTTGTATGTAAAGTCTATTTATGATCATAGCAAAGGTCATGAACAGTTACTTCCTTTTTTGATATTGTACTCCAACATCTGTTAGTCAACCGAGGTCGTCTTTGTCGAACTGTTTCTCATTTTAACACAAATGTTCATTGTGAAACCAGAGGAAAGGCTGACTTTTGCTTCCACTGAGTCACCTCCATTGGCAGGAAACATCCCCTCCAGCCCTTTGAATTCTCCTGTTTAGTCCCCTTATATTGAAGACAAAGATGGCAGATGGTAAGAATCACAAAGGGAGCTTTCTATAGCTCTTGCTAATCTGTGCAGAGGACCTAGACGATGCGGGTAGAGAGTATTCGTCAGTAGATAGACATGGAAATATGACACAAAAAGCCCAATAGCTGTGGGACTGACAGAGGAGATGACGCAGCTAAAAGCTGAGGCTTGTTTGTTTATTATGAGTCACTATATTCATCTCTTCTTCTGCTGCTATTCAAGTTAGTTCCTCACACCCACTAATGGTATTGTAATGTTTGACAGGTTAGCCCAGTTATGGAAATCATGTCCTGTAAGCTTGTTGCACATTTCCAGTCAGACGACATTTTATTGGCTGAGAGAAACCAAGATGTAATTGAGCTGTGTGGGTTTTGTTTTTTTCCCCGGTGCCTTCTCTGTTCTAGCGTGCCTTTGGTTTTTCCCTCCCAGACCAGACTGACTGGCTTCTGTATGCCGACCCGATCCAGGGCGACAAAGTAAAGCGTAAACTTTCTGACATGTGTGACAAAGCTTCTCTGAATATTTAGAAAAGTAGCAGAGTGTCTGGTTTATGAAAAAAAGTGTGCAGGGATCAGCATTAGCATTTACACATGCAGTCTCACCTTTATGTCAGTTTGTACATGTACAGCACATTTCCTCAATATCAGAGTGCACATCTATTAGCATCCATATAAATCTGCTTTGTTTTATAGTGTAACTCCCAAAACATTCAGGATTTCATGTCTCCAAAGCAAAGCTCCAGATCACCAAGAGTTCAATCTGATTTTCATGTTTCATTTGCTTTTTAAGACATGACTGTTCCCAGTTTAGACCAACATGTCCTCTTAGAATACTGTTAATAAGCTTTTAGAGTCTTAATGACTCCTTAGCCATTATATACTCATACATTTATAGTACATGTTTCCTGGTTGCATGAAGGAAGACTTATGGAAGGTGCGTGGCCAAACAAAACTTTTGATGTTGCATGCTACCTTCTTACAATGCCAGTAACTAAACATACCAGCTGCTGATGTTTGTATCTGTTGTCTTGCAAATGTTAATCCTTCTGCCAGCAGAGTACACGATGACTGATGAGCAAATGAAAGCTGAAGAGCTGGATTTTCTCAGTAGAGGATACTTTGATTATACAAGCTATATTTTGTCACAAACTCTGGTCAAGCACAAAATCCAGATTCATCCAGAGATTTTTATCCTTAATCAGGCCTTGTGTAGGCATTTAGGCGTTTCATAGTTGGGATGTGACATCAAAGGGTGTCAACAACAGCGCTGCCAAGAAATGTGGAATCTGCTCAGTGAAGACGGTGGACTTGGTGTTGCAGCAGGAAGCACAGTGCAAAGAAACGTTCCTGTAGAGTAGCAGGAAATGTATCTCTGAAAGCATGCTGTTGTGCTTGCAGATTAGCCTCCAGCTAAGATCACAGCATCAATGCATGCATAGGAAAACCATGGGTCTTTACAGTGGTCGTCACACACGCACAAACACTAACACGCACATGTCTGGTGATACTGCTTCTGCTCAGTGTCTGTCACTTTTCTTCCTCTGGAAATATCTGACATGATAAAAAGGTTCCAGATTTATGTTAAAGATCATTGTAATGTAATGCTTTGTAAACAGGAAATGCTGTAGATGTTTGCTCTGAAATAAACAATCTATTTTTGAGACAGACTTTAACAGGAGAAATTTTAATGTACATTATAATGTGAAATTTGGGTTTGCAGGACATTGTGTCATACAAGGAATAAGAGACTGTCTATTAAAAAGTAACTAATTTTCAGAGGAATAAAAGCAGTTCAAGTAAACTGTGTAAAACGTTGATAAGTGGTGAAAAATTCTGCCGAATTAAAATATATAATGCAGAAAAATGTCTTGAATAATTTCCAGTTGTATTTCAGGATTTCTGAACTTTGATATTTTAAAAGTCCAGCAAAAGAATAGAAGGCACTTTTTAGATTTACTGCTTCACTTTGGCATCAGAAATAAATATTAACTGCATCACAGTCAGAACAAATTATCAAAGTTTCATAAAAAGTGATTTTATAAGATATATAAAATAAAGCACATATGAAAAACTAGAAATACTGGCTAAGGCCACATCTTTGTGTAAGAAAATTTCATATTTTGACTGTGTGGCTGCAAGAAACTTCTTCCACACGGTTCCACATGCTACTGGAGCTCACCCACCTCACCTACAAAGAAAAAAAGCAAAAAGGTTTTTGTTCACTTTACTGCAGCTGTGGCTGGTAATGGTTCCACCAAACATTCAATCTGCCGTAAGTTTACTAACGTTAAAGCGCAGCAAAAACATCCCCAAAAGACAATATAAAGATCTACTTCTAATCCCCGGATGTGAAAAAGCAAGGAAAAAATGACTGAACTGAATTCATTTTGATTTAAACTTGCACCAACCTTCAGTGTCTGAGATTTTTAGACATGCTAGTTTTGCCACAAAATTGTCTTCTTTCTCATACTCAAAAGCCACCCCAACGTAACCCTTCATTTTCTCACAGTAGCTGATGAACCTGGAAAAGACAAGTCAGGCAAACAGAGTTCATTCAGGGTCTGTGTTAGATACACAAATATAATTTAACCTATTTGACAGATCTAATATAAAACATACTAACATCAAAACACAACTGCACCACTTGATCCGAATCTTTCTTTTTCAAGAGTCTCTCAGCAACAGGTTAGTCACCATTTTGTAACAAATTCTGTACCTTTTAGTTAGGAATAAAAATATACTGATAAAACTCAAGACAACTATTACTTTACATGTTAAACTTTATGTAAAATGCAGCCAAGATGGTTACCAGAAAGTTTTGAGCTTTAACTCATAAAATGATCACATATAATTTGGTCCCACGACAAGATTTGTGACTTAAATGTATCATTCTTGTCAACTTCATTACGTGTGTGTCACAGCAGAGAAACTTCAGCAGGTTTGAAGAGTGAGACTATTCGTTTTTCTTTTTTTTTCCTGTTGGCTTCAGGGGCCTCCACTGCTCAGGAAATCATCTATCTCCATCCAACCCCATCAGGGCTACTTAGTTCAGACCCACAAGGGCCACAGTCTTGCAGGTTTTTCATTGGTTCCTTCTCCAACTCACTTACCTCAAATGAATGAATCATTGTGCAGAGCTTTGTAGGTAAATGTAATAAATCCAACAGTATAAAGTTCTGCACAACGAGGAAAACTTGCAGAAACCTTTCCCCACCCACTTCAACTTGCTAATACATGCACATCTTCACCTCTTTTCCCTACACTCTCCATAAGGCCATATGATATGACATGTTATGTTGAAAGTGATGCACTAGTGTTAAAATTACTCCCCAGACTTTTCAAAAGGAAGTGACCACTGTCCCCTCAGACCTGCAGCTAACATACTTTGATCCCATCAGACTCATGGAGAGGAGGATGCATTTGGACATAACTGCTGTACTTTACAACCTTAACAGGACATCTGTGACTTAATGAGACTCACTTCTCCCAGTTAGGGTCCGTTTTGAGAATCACAGGGTTTCCCACGATGATAAGCAGAGACTTGGCTCTTGTCAGGGCAACGTTGAACCTCTATAAAAAGCACAAACAAAAAGATAGATGTTAATTATTTCTTGAATGATAAAGCATACCAAAGGTAAACAAAATTGGTTTTTTTTTTGTTGTATTTTGAGTAATAAAGAAGCAGAGCTTCAGAGGGAGTCATGGGAGTTTTGCCAGCCGGTGTACATGTGTTGTGTGGACGCAAGTCTACAAACTGTTTCCCTTTGGGAATTCAGACAGGACTGCTGTGGGTCCTTATACACCCAAAGTCAGAAAATACGTTTATATTCTTGGGATTTAATCAAACTTATCACCTGATGTTCATGAGCAGGGTCTCAAGGTGCAGAGGGGGAGGCATGTGTTGGGAGCATCTGCATGCACTGGGCGGTCCACCGGCTGCAGCAGTCAGAATGACAGTCAGCCTCTCTAAGTATGAGGCAATGTTTTGGTGGAGTATGCCTTATGGGTTGGGAATTGTTCTTGCCTCAAACAGAAGAGCTCAGGATTTTTTTTTGTAAGTGATGGAGCAAAAGATAGACAGCAGAGCTGAGAGTGCATCAGCTGTACCAGTCTGTTGTGGTGAGCTTTAGATATACTGGTTAAACTTTCAACCCTCAGCTACGGACAAGATGTAATGACTAAAAGATGGATATCGCTGATGCAAGCAGTTGCTTGAAGGATTATACATCCCTTCTGGCCTGGAAACACCCTCAGGAGGATCTGGAGAGGGGGACTGAGGAGTGAAGTGTCTGGATCTTCCAGCACAACTGAAACAGTCTCTCCTCTGTGACCTGAGCTTGTAAAAGCAGAAGAAAGTGGATGGATGGATTTTAATGGGAACAATTAGACAAACCTTCCTGTTTGACAGGAATCCAATGTTGTGTTCTTTGTCCATCTTTACGTAGTCGATGCAGCTACGGACCGTGGAGACCATAATTATCTTCTTTTCTTGTCCCTGAAATTCTTCCACAGATCCCACCTGATTTTAAGGAGACAAAGTATCAGGAGGAGAAACGAGACAAATAAACCTGCAACAGAGGAAGCAAAGCATGCTCACCAGGAGATCTTTCAGATTAACCAAATGTTTCAGGGTTGATTCAGATTTCAAGGCCTTCTGGATTTTCTCAACCTGTTAGAAAAGTAAGGATGTTGCTGGAGCAAGACAACAAATATGTCCTGCAAACAAACTTTCACAGATGGACATCACACAGCCTCACCTGTTTCCTGTAAGGCGTGATGATGCCAATGTCTTTAGGAGAAAGCTTGGGCATACCCTTCTTTCCTTGTGTTTCCAAAAGCTGGGTGAGGTACTTGCTCAGGACTTCAACCTCAGATATATTGAAGTAAGATGGACTGTTGGCCTCCCTCTGTTCTTTCCCCATCACTCCATGGAAGATCACAGGGAATCCCTGTGGGAGTGGCGAGTAGGTCATGTTTAATGTTGCATTATTTATACAGAGGTTGAAAATGATAAAACTCCTAATTGATTAATGTAAACACATTAATATATTACTTTTAACCGTTTTAGAAAATCTAATAAAAAAATTTTTTAAATGTGTAAAATTCTACAAATAAATAAGCAGTGTATAGTTGAAACAACAACCTCTGATCAGGCTAAAAAAGGTCCAATAAGAGCATCTATGGATGTGTTTTCTGTTCTTAGTTTTTAAATGTGGCATCACATTGAAAATGACAGTTTTCATCGTCCTCAGTTACTGAAAAAGTATAATTATTACTTCTACAGCTCCAATCAATCATGTCCTAATTAATAGAGAACTGATTTTTTATTTTTTTTGTCTTCATAAAAAGGTCACTTCTTGTCTAATACTGAAGTGGGAAACTGATGCTGTAAAGCAGGGACCAGTGCTCTGCTGGTATTGTGTACTGGTAAATGCTCTTGTACTTGCTATGACACACTATTCAGCCATTCACCTATGCCGTCACACACACTCACACACCAGTGACGCAGCTGTAGAGCAACTCAAGGACATATTGACTGCTAGAGCTGGGAGATAACCCGCTCTATGTGCGCTACAGCTGTAGTGTGCTGCAACACACTTGATTCAAATGAATTATTATTATTATATTCTATCAGAACTTGATAATTGACTGTTGGAAACACATTTTATTCATCAGTTGAATCAGGTGTATTGCAGAGGGAATAAAATGTATTAGTACAAGGACCAGAGTTGGTGATCCCCGCTTCTCAGCCTCTGTCCTACTCCAGCAACTGGACATCAACAAACTGCACGTTCGGACCGTGCATTATGTTGGATTAAGTAAATAAATACAAGATAACAGCATCATGAGTCAAGGTAATGGTCAGATTCTGTTAAAATGTTTAGAAAAGGTAACGAATGGATTAAAGAACAAGTAAATGCATTTTAGAGTGATCCAGACATGGAATCACTATAAAATGGGGGCACTGGGTAGGAAGTTGGTTCTTTTCACAGGTAAGCAATCCTATGACCTAGCAGAGGTCTACTTTAAGCACTTCTAGTTCATAATAAACTAGCCATGCGGGAGCACCGTGTTTGGAAGGTCTTTCCAGTTGCAGTAGGCCTCACGCTCCACCTTGTCAGCAAAAACCTGCAATTCATCCTTGTAGAAGAGCTCATTTGGGATTTTCAGAATGGCTTCATGAGACCTAGGTTTAAAGAAAGAACAAAACAAAAAAAAGGTCAGTAATCAAAACAAATACCAACAGGCTGATTGAGGAATAATTAGAGATGCACCTGTAGTTTTTTAGCAGTTTGGTGACAAAACGGATGTCAAAGTCTTGATATAATTCATGTTTCATCAGCCTCTCCAGCAGGGACAGTTCTGGAAGGGTTTAGGTCACACTGTTAGATCAATACATCATCCCAAGACATGACCACATCATACAAACATGCAACATCCCCTGCAAAAACAGGCGGTACTAATGCGCTGAACAAAAATCCCTGCAACAGCAGCGAACGTCACAAAAAAGAATTACAATAAACATACCGAGTCCGTATTCGATCACATATGGGGATTGAAGAATTGGTCCCAGCTGTTCTGGGTCTCCTGCTAGCACCAGCTGACCCTTCTCTGCACTGAGAAGACCTGTAAAAAGAAAAAAAAACAATCAGCAAGACAACATATTAGCTCTTTTTTCTAAGCTTATTTTTAAATCACAAACACTTTTGCGGCTACTGGTCGGGTCTGTAAATCTTTTGGAAAGAATGTAAAGATGAATGAACATCTAAAGTTGCTCTAAATGGACTTTAAAATGTTACTTTTGAACAATTTAAAGACTTTGAGATACATAAAAACCAACAATCTTTCCTACTGTTTACCTGCAACTGCAATAACACACTCTGGCTCTGCAGCCTGGCCTGCTTCATCAACAAACACGTGGGAAAAATGGTCCACTGGAATCCCTCCAGTCACCAGTCTAAAGAAACATGCAGATGTAGTTTAACTACAGAACGCAGGTGGTACAAACAACACGTACATTTAGAGACTGCAAAATGTCAAACAGTATGAAATAATAACGTTTTACCTGCCAGCTGTATACAAAGTTGTGATTATAACTTTGTATTTCATCAGAATTTCCATTTCAGGAACCACAAAAAAGCACTGTCCATTATCCCAGTTAGAGAATTTCTGAGAAAAACATTAGAAAAAATGTTAAATAATGTAGTAACATTTGGATTCAGTTAAGATGGTAAAGAAGCAAGTTGTAAAAACGGAAACTAATTCCCAGAGTATGTGTGTATAAACTATTTCATGTACATGTGTAGTAACTGCGATGCTCACCAACAAGTCACTGGGGATGCTGCTCAGGTTTCGGCTGACTGCATACATGCGGTAAACCTCGTTTGAGTTCATGCGAGGCACCAGTCTCTGACAGAGTATATCACATGCACTGTTTGAAGGTGCACAGGCCAGGATACGGGCTGACCGATCTGCCTTCGTGATCTGAGAAAATGAGAAAATGACAGTCATAATAATAAGGTGAAAACTACATTCAGTTCTAAAAACAATATTAATTCTAAAAAATTGCCAACATTTATAAACACTAGACATGCTTTAAAAACTTGCTGCAACTTTAAAACTAACTTGATAATCAGTAATGCTGCTAATAAATACACATATATTCTCATATATATTTGTATTATATAGATAGTGCAAACACAGTGAGTTCAGTCTATTATAAACTATGATGTCTCGGTTTTATCTAACTAAAGGTCTTAGTTTGTAAATTTGGTTAATTATTTTACCTAAACAATGAAACCTAGGTCATCTGGTGTGACTTGTCATATGACATATTGTCAAGCCATTAAAAACCCATTTAATACCTGTTCAATAGCTTCCACCAGAGTGATCGTCTTTCCAGTGCCAGGAGGCCCAAACACAATATAAGGAGCGGGCTTTGATGATCCGGCGACAATGTGCTGGACTGCGAGACGCTGCTCCATGTTCTCTTTCAGCTTACTGTTAAACAGTCTGGAAATTGAAGCAAGAATGGATCTGAACATCTCGATCAGCCACGAAAGAGGACAGAAAAAACAGCAAAAACATTCAAAATAGGTTTAGAAAAACCAAGTTTGTATGTAGAGCAAAGTTACCCCATTCCCACATTAAACAGACAGGCTTCCACTTCTCTCTATGAACATGTTGTGTATGACATGCAGTCATCTGGGTGCAAACCTAAGTTCAGGTAAGGGAACATCTGTCACGGCTGCAGCAGAAGGAAACAGCATCTTCCCAAGCTGATGCTCCTCTGCCAGTTCCACAGCACGATGCTGCAGCCTCAGAGTCAACCTGTTGATTGTAAACTCCACATTGACTCTCATGTTGTGCAGAAAAGCCCCCAAAAACCTGAAATAAATAAACAAAAGTTAACATGCGGCCATCAAAGGTTTCCCACCATTGATTGTCTTTGATTTAACTTTTACTTTTCAGAAAAGCCCAGCTTGATGCTGTCCAGCTCTACTTTGTGCACATCTCCAATGTACTCCGTGATCAGTGAGCTTTGCTCCTCTGATATAGTCACTCGCACTAAATCTCCTTGAAGGACTGATGGACGTTTTTCAGCAACACCAGGAACCTGTTAACACAGAGATGTCACCTCTTTTTACATTTATTCATCTACTTGTGATTGCGACTCATAAATGCTGCTTGTTTTAGCAAGTCAGGATCTTTAAATCAGTAAATCTTGTCTAATCTGCCATAATAGCCGCACAGCATTCTGGTAGGATCTGAGTAACACAGTAGGATAAATAGCATTTTCTCTTGGCTTGTTTAAATAAAACCCCAAGCACAACAAAATTAAAGGTAAGAAAATGTAAATATACATCAGGATGAAGAACAAGATTACCAGATAAGAAGAGACGAGTCGGTGATCATCATCAGCTGTTCAATGTCAGTGTAATATGGCACATAAAGGATACTGAATAGACTACCAAGTCTGGTTCTATTTAAATTGTTTTTAGATGAGATAGGAGTTCAGTTTAGCTGCATTCGATCTTTATTATAAAGGTTTAAATGGCCATGATCAGTGTTAATCATGTTACACACCCGTCACTTAAGTTTCTGTTAAAAATGGTCGGTCAGAGGGTGGGAAGGTATGTTATTAACTCAGATTGAGTGAAAGGGAATCACTGTGGTAAATAACAGTTTTTATACTTGTGATTGCAGCAGAGTTCACTTCTCCATCAATGACAAACAGAAATTGTAATATCACAGCGTGCTATGTTGTGACAAGTGGTGACAGTTTTGGGTCTTTATGTGGCCACGTTTCCTTCTTCCTTTATCTCACAAAGCTACTTTACCTTCATTTCTGCTTTTTAACTGAAAGACTACAAACTCAACACAGTACAGTTGACCAAGGTTTAACAGGATGTGTTTAAGTAGGAAGACAAAAAAGAGAACCATTCTTTGTAACCTAACCTGGTAGGAAACAGAGGTATTTATGCTCCATACGTCAAAACTGATTCAGCAACAACAAAAGCAGGAAGAAAAATGAGGGCATTGTTTAAAAATCTCTTTACTTTGAGAATGAGGAGGTTTCTGTTGACTTGATCTTGGGTCATGGTTTGATTGTGGAGGTCATACTGTCTGATGCCCACTTCCATCTGAATCTCTTCAAAGTGTAGTAGAAGGTGGAAACGGTGAGCGTAGTCCTTCATGCACAAGGGAGAGTTGAGGATTCTCCTGGATGTACAGCACAGATGGAAGAAAGAACCCATAAAGTGCTATATCATTAAAAGAAACGATTAACTGGAACAAATAGAGACAGCTTCTCACTTTACTGATGGAAGCTTCAGCCTGGCAGGTAAAGAAAGGTACTGAGAGTCCTCCATCCCATGTTTTGCTAGTTCCTTCAGGTACTTTGGGTAGTTGTAATGTTTCAATTGGACTATTATTGGCATACGTTGGCCTACAAAACTGAGGGGAACATAGCACACCGCAATGACACAACTAATTCTTTTTCTATTGTGACTTAATAGCTTTGCAATTAGCGTAAATCAACTTACTCCTCAAGTGGTACTCCCTTCTCAACTACAGTAGCAGCTTTATAAGCAGGCACCTGGACTCGCTTATAGGGAGCTACAGGCCCAAGCTCCACAGCCAGCTGGGTCTCCACTGTAGCTTCAATCTCCCTGAAAACCTGGAAGCGAACCGACTCGGGCAAATCGGGTTCTGCTTGGAACTCAAAGTACATTTTCAAAGGAAAGTATCCAAAGTAATTAAGTGTCATCTGAACCCTGACGTCATAGCTCTCCCCTGTGGGATAAAAGTAAGCAAGAATTCATGATCAATATCATCTCAGTGTACTTTTTTAGTTTGTAGTTTTTTTTTTTTATATAAGTGTTTGTTGTCTCACCGGTAGAGAGAAACACTGGCTTGGCTTTCGTCACTCTCCTCTCATCCACCAGGGTGAAACAGAGAATCCTGCTGAGAACGCCGTAGCTATTGAAGTTGACGTTTCCTGAGCCGTTGTTTAAAATGTTGAAAGTGACAGTAAATGGTTTCCTTTGAGGGGACACCGTGAACCGGATCTTTCCATCGACCGTCGGAGGATTTGAAGTGATTTCGATGCCCCGTTTATCAGATGCCATGTCGTTCCTATGACAGATGATAGATATGATCTGCTCGTTTATCATGCAGAAACTTTGACATCTCAGAGAGTAACATAGTAACAAACTCACAAAAACAACAAACCACTGAGGTTTGGAGGCAAAAGCCAAAGATCAGGAGTTAAAGCCAATCAATAGTAGGTTGCTTATCTTACCTTATTTTTATTCAAATGATTAGTAAGAAAAGAATACCACATTATTTAAATATTTTATTACTTTGTTATTTCATATTGTTTACAAACAAAGATTTAATTAAATTGACAAAGACCCACCTACTGTATTCCTGAGAAAGTATTGATGTAAAACGTATCTGGTTTGATCAAATCAGGACATGTTTCCACATCATTAAAATGACCAAAATTGAATCTATTTAAAAACAAACCCATTGTACAATATTCACACATTCAGCTCAGTATAATGAATATATGTATTCTTACGATACCCTTTCACTTTTACAATCAAGATAAACATAGTTACACTTTATGGCAAAACAATGACAACAATGACTCAAAGAAGTATTTAAGAAAGAGACGAGTAAAACTAAAGATGCATATTGAGTAGGACATAAGCATATTTATGCTCCCTTTCGTTCATGATATTTAAATTGAATGTTAAATTGGTATAAATACATTTAATGAATGAATTAAATAAACAAACAAACAAACATGTCTAAAGCTGTAAATAATGTTGCCAAGAAGGTAAGTCCAAGACAGAATCTGTCTCAATAGGCTCTTTAATCAGACATGGTGCTTATGTTTGATCAGATTTTATTCAGACAAGAAATTAAGATTAAAATTTTATTTAATTTATGCGCTAAATAAACAAACGACATTAAAACCGGTTTAAACTGGTTCAGATTCCTTGAAGATGGTGGTTTAAATGTTAAACTGTCCCTCAAGCAAAAATGTAAGTTTTAATTAAACTTAATAAAGTAAAAATCTGAGAATTTTTCAACTTGCTAACTGCTCAATAAAAGCAGCTTCCTGTGTCTCAAACACACACACACACACCACACACAAAAGAAGGCACAATGGCACGACACAATGTGTCGATGATAACTGATGCAGCGGCTAGTAAAAATAATATTCACCACTGTTGTGTCAACAGATGTACAAAAACAATGTTGCGTTTGTAGTTACCTGCTCAATATGAGTTTTTTTTTTTGTTTTTCTTCAAAGAGGCACAAAAATTCAGATTTATTTACCCGTTTTCAGCTGCTAGTCTGTGTTTAGAGAAACAGGAAACACCTTGTGCAACGAACCACGGAAAGAGCCTCAAACAGCTAAAAACCTCGCTCAAATACGCAGCAACGTTGCACCACAACGTAAGAAATTCTCCTTTCAACCCACCAGTCAGTGCCTTAAACAGGACCAACTATCTGAGATGCAGGAAATGGACGTTTTTACAGAATAAAACTCTGCAGTCTGGTCATAATGGTGAGTGACGGTGTGAATTGGGAACTTTTTCTATTGCAGTGTTGTGAAAATGTCCTATATTAGCTTAATTCCTATTATATTTCTCATTATATTATCAGAGTATAAGTAGTTCAGTGTCTTTTGTATCTTGACCCATGGAACATCTGTGCATTCCTCTTAGGCCCATTAGTTTGTTTATTTGGCTGATACCAACCAGATACTTTCTGGATGACCCAAAAGGGCATCTTAACCGTAAAGATTAGGGTTATTTAGGTGAGACCTGCGTGCAGATTTTATTACTATGTTCTGGTGTTAAGTCTGACTGGCTGACAAGGCAATCTCTTTGTTCCAATGTGAAAGATATACGATATGCTCATGATGTGAGGCTTTAAAGATGCAGCCTGAATGTTTAGGATCAGACTCCCTTCAGGCTTTTGTGACATTCAAACTGAAAATCTTTGTGACTTTGTTTAATCAACTTTCATCTTTTTTCCTTTCGAACCAGACTCCTCATCCTTTATTTTGCCTCAACAGCAGTCTGTATCCAATTTATATTTTAAATTTTTATCTAAATGAAAAACACACCATGAGGAGGACAAGTAGTGGGTTCGGTTATGGAGCCATTAAACACCACAATAGAATAAAAGAGATATGGGTTATTTTGTAACTTGTGTTAAAAAATACTTTTTGTTTAAATAAAAAGCATCCTTTCTGGATAGTTTGTCTCTTTCTTGTGCCTTATGACAACTTTTAAGTTACTTTTTTTTTTTGTAAGGGCATGAATAAAAATAAAAACGAAAAATAAAGTCCTTAAGTCCACATTTAGAAGTTTCACCTTGAGTGTTGCTTTAACAGCATGCTATAATGATCCTTTTCTGGTGGAAGGTAAACAGATTATCTAGAACCTTTTCTGGATCCCTTATTGCCGAGCGATGTCCTGAGGCTGAGGAACCGCATCATACACCCTTTTCTTCTGGGAAGATGTACGATGTAGCAGAGCTTTACACGCCGCGTAACACATTACCAAGCAGCTTCTGAATGCTCACTGTGGCTAATTCAGCAATGAAAACACAGGAAGACATTATCAGAGGAAGAGAGGAAAATGAAAAGCAAGGGACGGACTGAGAAAAGGGTAAAAAAAGTCAAGGTTAGACTGTCTTTTACTGGCTGGGAAGAGCTGACAGCACATGCATGATGCAAAATGAATGCTGAAATAAGCGTGGAAATGGAGCACATCACTGAGAAAATATGCAAGGCAAGGCAAGTTTATTTGTACAGCACCTTTCATGTACAGGACAATTCAAAGTGCTTTACATGGAAACGGTAAAAACATTACAGATATAGAAAAGAAAT
>JBAMIG010000003.1:11817465-11833584 GCA_037177335.1 Kiunga ballochi
TATATTATATAAGGCATTTCCTCAGGGCAGCTGCTCGTCCAGAAGGCAAAGCACAAGTGGTCTGGCACCATCTAGTGGATGCCACTCATAAAAAGTAAAACATGTCACCTTAGTCTTTGTTAGACTTGACGTGCATTATCAACTCCCCAAGCCGTAGTTTCACACATCTCTTTTCTACTACACTCATGTAAGAAAAGCATTTTATTCCCACAATCATATCAGCTATCATAAGAGCTTGTATTTGAGAAAAATTGTGTTGATAAGATTAAATAATGCTCTTATAGAGAGCTACAATATAGTAATAAACAATTCTGCTGAAAGTGTCGTGACGTGTTGCTGCCCCGATTTGAGCTTGTTGTCTTTCGCGGGTTTGCTGCTGGCACAGTTCGCACATGCGTAAAGGAAAGCTTCTCGCAAAACTGGGTAATACAAAAGCGCTTGTCTGGGGCCTCAGGCGACGTGAATACAAGTTATAGCGCACATTAATGGCAAGTAATGTTTAAATTGTTCTCCATAAAATAATGTATTAAGTTATTTTAAAGGGTGGTGGCAATAGTTAAGCAAGTGTTAGATTTAAGCCGTTCATTTATTTATGCTACGTAGCTATCAATCAGTGCTAAGCTAGCAGCTTTTAGCTACAACGTAATCGGTGCTTCATTGCAGGGCCATAAAGTGAAACAATTAGTTACGCTGAGACTCGCCTTTAGGGATAATTTAAAGTGACCAATTTACCCAACATACATAGGTTTGGACGGCCAAAAGAAGTTGAAATATCAATAGAGAGTAAACGCATGCATGGAGAGAACATGCTAACTGCACTGTAAGGCCACTGTTCAATCATTCCCCAACCAAGGGTAGAAACGGCGACCTTCTAGCAGTTATGCTTATGTGTTACGTTAAATGTTAATTAGTATAAACAAAAAACATTTGAAATGCACCGTTTGAATAGACAAAAGCTGTGCTTCTCTATTTAAGCTATGTGTTATCACGCATAGTATGTTTTTTGCAATGTGGCTGGCCTTGGGTAGGAATTTGACTCCACCATCTTGGCTACTTAGCTAAGCTAACATCGTTGCATGATAATGCTGTTACAAGGTGGCAAGCTGCCTTTTGGGGCCATTTTACTTATGTCTGATATTGATATCTGATGCTCAAAAATAAAACCACTTTGAAGTCAAACATATAAGTTAGTGCCGTCAGGGAGAGACATTTATTTTAATCCCAGCGCTGTTGCTGTTAGGTGCTACGGTACAAGTTATTGCCGTTTTTCTAGACATTCATTCATTAATTTACTTGTCCCACTTAGGTTGACAGTAGAGTGACATAAAACAATTTACAATAAATAAAACCGGTTGTTTGTTGTTAATGAACTTTTTAAGAAATTGTTTCTATACAAAACCTAGTTCCACGGTTTATTATTCCAGGATGGGTCGAGAATGGAAAGTGGGTTTAGTTAATGAGAGCTGTGAATGCATTGCAAACAATTTTTTGTTAAATAAAATAAAATATATTCGTACGATGTTGGATCTGATCACAATTTAATTAATGTTGAAAATATTTGTAAATATTTATCAGAATTTTATCAAGAAATTAAACTTGTTTTTTTTAAGCTTTTCATTGGTTTAATGCTAGTTAATGTTTGCTTGGTCATTTTTTTAAAGCTTTATCATCCAAATTTTGGGACACATTCTTTTATCTATTAGAAAAATAGCAAGTGTGATGGCTTCTGTCTGTACTTTAATGATTCTGTTATTAAATAACTGTTCAAACTTTATTACATCATTATTTTTATTAAAAAAAAAATCAAATACTTCTATTTTCTGCACTGAAGCCAAATATATTAAAAGGTCCATGCTGAATGCAACCAGTTCTAGCAGATGTGGAACAATCTCTCTGCACAGCATGCAGCTAGTAAATATGTAACTAATCACCACTGTAGAAGGCTTGTATTAATGAGATTTTGCAAAACATGTCTAAGAAAGTGATTAAGTTCTAAATGACCGGGTATTATGTTTTTAAGCAGATTCAGCTTTAACCAGGCACATAACACATGAATTAAGAAGGACTGGAAAGAAACATCAAATGCCAAAATATCTCAAACGGTATCAAATATGCACCATAAGAGGTTAAAAGATGTATATAAAAATATATTTTTATCATTTGAATTTGTAAGTACTTTTGTTGAGGCACTATAGTTGTTTCAGAGCATTTAAAGTGAAAACTTCTTTCTTTAATTTGTAATTGGTTCTTCCATTTTGTTTTACAGGTTTGGGCCTTCAACACTTGGCAGAGAATAAATCCAGGGCATCCAGGATCAAGTTAAGGTATGTTATTAGTCTCCCTGCTGAAAATCATAATTTTAGCAAAATTACTCATTTTGTTGCATGTATTGTGACTGGAAACTTAATTTTCATTTATATCCTTGAGTTGGGGCAGACCGGGAATACTTGTGTTAAGTACTAAGTACTTTGGGAAACATCCCCCCTCCCCTCTTTTTTTTTTCCCCCAAAGTAAAAGGTGCATTTACATTTTGGCATTTTTCATTGATTGTGAGCTTATTTAACTGCCTGAGTGTGATCCTTTCACCTCATTTAATACGATTTTCATCAAGAAAATCCAACTATCTCAAGAGAAGAGGACCTGAAAAGGAGAATCGTGTAAAAAAATCGTGTAAAGTGAAGCGCAGCGACCCTAATGTCGCTGAAATTTTCTTGAGTTGAAGATGCGATTTAACAAATACCATTTTTATGTGTTTCTTTTAAAAAAAAAAAAAAATTTCAATATCTTTAAATGAAAACATTTTTGATGGGACAACTCATTTTTCGAATGCCAATGCTATGTTTGCGTTTGGATCACCACATTTCTTCAGCGATGACCAAAAACCTGTTGCTGAATAATAATTCCTTTCAATAAATCCATCAATTTTGTGGACTTGTGACATTTTAAATACATCAATCATTTTCAGGCATTTCAGCTTGTTCTTTGAGGCATCTAAAAATATTTAGCTGCTTGGAGTAAAATTTTACTCAAAGCCAATGTGTGATCACAGCTTAGTGTGAACTTTTATTATAAGGTTGAAAATGCTAATTTTAGTAATAAGTTGTAAACTGGTTTTGCAGAACTTCTACATACCTTCCTGATGGAAATTTTGTTGCCGTTCATCGCCTCACCCAGTCATGGCTGAGTATTGACTTTGCGCTCGTTGGGGTCTCTGCGTACGTTATTCGCCAACATTCAACTCTATAACCCAATCTGTTATTTAATGCAGACACATTCGTAATAAACGCCTTCAATAAACCAACATTTTTGCACAACTTTGAATAAGCTTTGTCTGAACTTTAATATTTTTCTTTTAATTTGCCAATTTTCACACATTTCATACTTGAAGGACTATGATCTTCTTTCTTAACTCATTGAAATGTTTCAGGATTGTGGATGCTTTAAAGACGATTATTTGCGAACAACCCAAACCTGCATTTGAGGTGTACGAAGAAAGGAACCGGTAATCCTTGGGATCTAGTCATGTCTCGCAGAAGAACCCGCAGCCCATCACCGGGGCGATTTTCACGCACCTGCAGCAGTAATGATCCGAGAGATTTGGAGAGAAGGATTTTTGTTGGAAATTTGCCGACTTCTGACATGGAAACCAAGGATTTGGAAGACCTGTTCAGCCCGTATGGGAAGATAGTCGGTTAGTAAATTTATAAACGTTTAGTCGGCCATTTTGAATCGTCACTTCATACCTGGGATGCTGTTCCTGAATTTCATCGCTGTTAAAGTGTGTTAATGTCTGGTAATATTACCTTAAACGCCAATCTTTCATTAAATAGAAGAGTGTTTCAAAAGGTTTCAACATGTTTCTGAGATTGGTCCTAAGTTTGTGCCACTCAAAATATTCCTCTTCCAGGCGTATCCTTGTTTCGAGGGTATGGATTTGTACAATTTGAGCGCGTTGAGGAAGCTGAAGCTGCAAAGGCGGCTCAAAAGGGCCGAATATATAAAGGTTACAAAATAGGTAAGCTTAAACTGCAGAAAGTTTGATTTGTATGGATAAAAAAGATGCCTCTTTATTGTTTGAACAATGGGCATGATAGTTTTTCTTATTTGTTGTCTTTAAAAAAAAGAAAAAGAAGGGGAAAAAGGCATTTTCAAAGTACTTTGTAGTAAATTTAAATCATGAAGACCAGATGCAACATTTTTGCATGCTATAGTCATAGGTGTATTTCACATCTTGGCATAAATAGTACTTGGTAGTCTCTTCTGGATCACACCCCACAGCAGTCTTTTACTGGATCTTTGCACTGGAGCACCAGTAGCATCAGACATGTCCTGAACAAGAAACCACAATGATATCTTGGGGACCCGATGGGGGCTTTAAAAAGGTTACAATTGAGCTTTTGTCTAAATGTGCAGCAAAGGGTCTTTTTTTAAAAAAATCTGCATCCACTTCAGACAGCAGATGCTTGATGGTCTGTATTTTGACCAGTATTTCCTGGACTGTGCTCCAGTTTTAAGATCTTCTCATTACAGTACAGACATGTTGCATTTGGCCTTATTAGGTTTTTCATAAATCAATAATAATCTATTAGTACTCTGTTATTCTAAATACCATTTTAACAGGATGTTGTGCTACGCAGCACTTGGTAAAAGTGGTTTAAACAAAATCTGAGTCCCGCCTGACGGCTAATCTGATTTCATGCACAATACAAACAATTACATTAATAAATGGTGACAAAATATAAATCTATTAAATCTCATGTCATATTTACTCCGGTGTTCTGAATTTGTTAACGGGGATTTATTTCCATCACTTGAGTGTAAAACTTGTTGTACGCCTTTCCATGCATATTTGTTACCATGCCAACGCTTTGAAACCTACAAGCAAAATTTTTAACGATTGTTTTGTCCGCCGTACTCATTAAATCTGTCAGATTTGGTCGCTCACTTTGCTTTAATCCGATCGCTCGCCCTGTTTGGATTTCCAAATTTGGACATCGGAACTATTTTTCACGTGGATGCTGAAAATGTCGCCGCGGCTTCGCATTTTGCGTGAACAACATTAGCTGTTCTACATGTCATTGTTATGTTCAACGTTTGGATTGATTTATTTTCAGATGTAAATATGGCAGTGGAGCGACGGCAAGCTAAACCTCAATCCCAGCAGAGCCCTCCTCGAAGGTAAAGTAATGCGAAATGGATCTGAAGAACTACCATCGCTTCTGAGGTGTCGGTATTAAAAACAAACAAACAAAAAAACACTTAGCTTTTTCTTCTCCTGTAATTTCTGCCTGTGGTGAAGTCCTCATGGGATCTGCTGCATCATTGAATGAGTTTGATGCCTTGTGGAATAGTCGATTTTCCACCCTAAGTTAATATTGTCATTATGTTTGAAATAAAGGAGAGACACATGGATGTCGTCTCTGAGGTTCTTCAACTCTGATTTTTTTCTGCATCGGTGTGTTTCTGGCACATTTCGTCTTGTGGCTAGAAACTTTTGGTTTAAGCACCACCAGCGTTTGGAGAAAGCGGGTTTAAATCCTGCAACACGGACTTTCCACACATCAGTCGCACCTTTTATTGATCAATAGAGGAGAAACGGACAAAAAGGTGAAACTTTAATGTGAAAAGGAGATTTTTCTGTATATACTAAAACTATTAAGTATTCGTAACAAAGCCCAATAAAGTCTTTCAGCCGTGCTGTAATCGTCATGCAGACAAGATTATATTTTATAAACATTTTTTTTGTTTTTTTTTTTTTTACAAAAGATCAAAGAAGTGTGCAATGTTCCTCTGGGGAATATTTTCAAAAATGTTAATTTTCTTTTCTCATCCGCCTCCAACTATGAACGAGCAGACTAATAAACCATTTACCTGTGTGCATTTATTCACTTCTGATTACAAATGGTCTCATTGTGATAAACTATTTTAGGGAGGTCCAGAAAAATCTCAGCTCGGTTTTGATCCTGACTTTCACCGTTTTGTAAAACCTTTTATGGGATTTTTAATTATCCAAATAATCTCGTGGCCTCGATGTTTAAAAAAAACAAACAAAAACCCTCCACGCACTAAAAGATTTTGCCTGTGAGAATGTGCTTTCCTAACTAAAAGAAGCTGTCCGAATCGTGTAGACGATGCGAATAAACATTCTTGATATGAAAATAGTAGCCAGATACTTTATTTGTTTCTTTTTTTATGATTAGTTAACCACAAATTATTATTGTGCTTTATCAATCACTGGAAATCTTGTTAAAAGACGTTCAACACAGTTGCTTCTTGGATTGAATCAAGCTTTTCGGCTTCGCTTAAATGGATCCGGGTTTATTTGCACTTAAACAAAAAAAAAAAACATAAAAAAAGAAAGCAGCAAAATCCTTTTTGTCAGCAGTTAAGACGTTCCTTTATCCATCTTCAGTATTTCAGTGGCGCTTTAACTCTTGTCGTTAGGCTAATTATCATGTTTTCTCTCAGGGCCCCGTACAGCAAAGAGCTCCGGCCTCGGTCGCGTTCACCTGTCTATGGGCGAGACGGGCGTGATCCCCGGGACAGTCGTGATGGGAGAGACTCTGGTAGAGAACCACGACCAGGAAGCCACTCCCGTGATCCTGATTATCGATACCGTGGCCCAGAGAGCAGAGACAAGGACCTCAGAGGTGATCCACGTGATACTGCATACAGGTGATTTTACAGTCGGTCAACTGTGACTTTTTAACAAAGTTACTTTGTTCAAATTTACACCTGAAACCTTTCAACCCTGCAGAGAGGATTATGATAGATACTACCGCAGTGGCAGCGCTGCAGAGGACTACTACAGGAGGAAGGATGAAGCCTACAGGGATCCTTACATCGATCCCTGGAATGGACGCCGTGAGCCTGGAGGTATGTGGATTACACAGAGCATGAACCTTTATCCACTGCTTAGCTAATTCTCCCAGGACAACATAAATCTAAAAGTCTCTTTAGTTTATTTGTTCTTCTGTCATTCATGTTTCATTGCATATTTGTTATTCTGAAAACAAAACTGGTATTAGATGCTGGTGCCACATTTAAACCTCTTGGATCATGTGAGGAAAATGTTAAAATATTTTCTCATCAAACTCCGACTTAAACTATTTTAGTTTTACTGACAGATTTGAAGGAAAATAAATTGATGCTGACATAAAACTTTGACATCCCCCCTGTTCAGTAGTAGAAGAGCGTGCCCGTCCCGAAGAGCGTCGTCGTAATGAACTCTATCGACAATACTATGAAGAACTCCAGCGGCGCTACGACACCGACCGCCCTGTCGACTGCTCAGTGATTGTTGTCAACAAGGCGCAGAAGTAAGTCCACTTTCCGGTCCAGTTAGCACTGATCACGCAGCAGAAACCTGTGAATGTTCAACCAGGATATGGAATGTTTTCATTTCATACTGCTCCTGTGTGTGTGTGTGTGTGTGTGTGTGTGTGTGTGTCTATCTTGTACTTTTTCTTTAAAAATAACTGTAGGGAGTATGCTGAGACGGTCGGGCGGAAAGTCCGTGACTTGGGAATGGTGGTGGATCTGATCTTCCTTAATACTGAAGTATCTTTAACCCAAGCACTGGAGGATGTAGGCAGAGCCCGTACTCCCTTTGCTATCATCATTACCCAGCAGCACCAGGTGCACCGGTCCTGCACGGTCAACATCCTGTTTGGCACACCCCAAGGTGCTTCAGAGAATATGCACAACACAGGATGTTAAAGATCTTCACTTGTTTAATATAACTTGTTTTTCTGTGTTCTTGCTGCTGCAGAGCATCGAAACATGCCGATGCAGGACGCCATGATGTTGGTTGCTCACAACTATGACACCTACAAAGTGGAAAACCGTGAAAAAGAACGTGAGGAGATTGCTAGAAAGGCAGCTAAGATGGCGGATGACGTACTACTCAGGGAAGCTGACAGAGAGAGTCACCCCATTTCCCTTCTCACTGTCATCACCCTGCTGTCAGAAAACCGGTATTAGATTTAATATCCTAACTAATGATTATGATTTTAATCATTAATAAACATGTCTTTAGGTAAAGCTGAGTGTAAACTATTTAAAGTATACTGGAATAACAGATGTTTATGGTGTGTGTCGGGTAGGTTTTTAACCCCAGAGGAGCTGGACAGTCTGGTTGCGTATCTGAAGGACAAAAGAGCTCGTCTGATACAGAGCACCGGAGAGCCTCTAGCAGGTAATGATGTTATTAAAGGCTAACCTCAAATCAAATCGGATCTCATTAATACATAAATATGCATTAAATGTAGATACTTAGTGAATACATGTTCCTTAAAGCTTGAATTCATCAGGAAGATTAAATGTACATTTAGAGGTCACACAAATGGCTGCTGTTCATCCAGTAAAACAATCAATTAAATCAGTTGCCAAATTGAATTAAATGTAAGTTTCCATCACAAAAAGATCTTTAATAATTGGGTTGCCCTTTAGCTGTGAATTATCGACCTTAAATGATGCTGCTGGCATTCTGATGTTGGAGTTTTTCATGTGGAGCATTCATTAAGATGCATTGATGCAGCAGGAGAAGGAGGGAGTACCTCCACCTGTAGTTACAGGATGTCTTCAATAAATGTTTCCTTCTCTTTTATGATATTATACATATTGACAAATTTCACCTAACTGAATTTATTTGATTGTATTTATTGGCAGAAATAGGAGTGTTTCCTTTGGACTGAAAGCAGGAGTCTAACTTAATGTATTCCCTTACAGCTTCAGTCCACGTGGGAGCATCTGCAGGAGTTCATGATGTCCCACTATCAGCTGCAGGACTTGCATCTTCTGCTCATAAAGCGCCACAGCCAAGTCACCACAGTCTGTCATCAGCTTCCAGCGCCTCAGCTAACCCCAGTCATCAGCAGGAGCTGCAGGCCAAAATCCTAAGTCTGTTTAACAGTGGCTCTGGTTCCAGCACCAGTGGCCTCGCCCCTCCTGCCCCTCAGTCACACCCTTACAGCTCTCTTGGCCCATCTCCTTCTCAAAACCCCTCTCGCCAACCCATGTCCGGACCTGGACTCGTATCCCAGGGTTACGGCACTCCATCGGGCCGCGTGCCTGTAACTCCAGTTGGTCAGAGGGCTCCTGTTTCTGCTTCTGACATCAATTTCGACAACCCAAGTGTCCAAAAGGCTCTTGATACACTCATTCAGAGCGGACCATCTCTCAACAGCCTGGTGGGACCTGGGGCTTCTCAGCAGGCACCAAGGTCAGCAGCCAGCATGGGTCAGGTCACATCCATGTCCATGTATCCCCGACATTACTGACAAGCTGTAACGATTCCTATGTGGTCCACCTCTCCTCTCATAGACGTAAATACCACATGTTTGTGTGTGTGATGCATTTACCAGCTTAGTCTTGTTAGACAGTAGAGACATTTTGTAAAACTTTCTGTTATCTACTATCCGCCCCTAAATATATTGTGCTGTCAAAATTGGGTGACCTTTTGAAGCTACTGATCTATATTTTTGATTGTTAATTTTACGCTTTCTTTTTACTGAACAAGACTATCAAAAGTACATTTTGGTTCCTGGTTTTCCAGCCATTTCCTAATATGTGTTTTATAGTTTTGCACAATGTTTTAATTTGAATTTTGTTGTCATGGTTAAAATGAGACAATTAAAACTCAACACACAATTGCTGTAATAAAATGGTATTGGTTTATTGCATTTTGTGCTGACAAATCTATAAAATGGAACGGGAATTGCCAGAAGCCATAGATAAGCATTTGAAATGTTAAGATAAAACTACTTTTTTCCTTTTTTGTGTACCATGAATCACAATAGAGAATACATGTCTTTTTTTATTTTAGAATATTTAACTTACACCGACACAGAAAATTAACACCTCCACACTAACTGTATTTATTTACATGTAGCCCCATCCCACCCTTCAACCCACCCCACTCCAACCTGCAGTTACAAGTGCACATGTACACACACACTCCCACAGAACTGAAAGGAACAACAGCTTTACTATAAGACTGGGTACAGCGTTGAGGAAAAATAATGTACGGTTCAGACTGAACGTTTTCATACAGCTGTGCTGAATGCATCGTCCACTTCTGTGCCAAGCGTCCATACAAAATGTTTTCATGTCCAGTGAGTTAAAGGCAGGCGTGGAAGTGACCCGGTTCCTCTGCAGGGAGAGGCGCTCTTTAACTTTTTAAAGCTTTAGTATTTTGGGACATAAACTGAGAAGATTAATGCCTTTCATATCTGTAGCAGCACAGACTGATTCTGAGGTTTTCAGTATGTTTGCTTCCCAGAAAGAAAACGATTCATAAAACATTAGAAACTACACAAAATATCACCATCTCCGAACAACTTGCAGGTTTTCTGTTGACAAAACCAAACATTTTATGGACATATTTGATCAGAACAGCACGGAGGTGTTAAAGCAGAATCTGTGACCACCAGGGTTATATCCATGCATTTATCTACAAATTAGCCTTTAAAAGACGAGCGAGGTCTTGAAAACACTTTAATAAACCGATTAGGACAATTAAAACTTATTTTAAATATGAAATCACTCCTGTCACTGATACGTGAGCCTCACAGCCAGAAGTCACCATTTCTGAGTGCCACTGGAATGTGACCATACCCTCCACTGAGGAGCCAATAAAGGTTTTTTCATCTTAAAAGTGTTTCCAGGCCCTCGATCATCTCGTAAAACACATTATGCAGCAACATGTAGACTAGTGCCTTGTGTGGTCACAGATTCTGAAGGGTCACAGATTTAGTTGTAACACATGAGAAAAGGTCATTTTTATCAGGCATCTGATGCGACACCTTTTAAGCAACTTCTCATTTCCCCCTTGAGTCTCTGTAATTTTCCTGCAAAGTTTTAATAACTGCTACAAATTAACAGAGGAAGGTTTCCCTTTTCTGCATCTAATTCACTGGAGCACTCATTTTCACACCAAACTGATCGATACTTTGGTAATAAAACTTTCTGCAGATAAGTGAAACAAGAGGACCCTGTCAACAGATCTACCATAAAAAATAAACATCTTCTACTTTAAATATTAATCTTTGATACAACGATAGGCCAGTTGTAAGGAAAGTGTTATAATACCAGAAAGCAAATGTAACTGACTGATAAACAAAATACTTTTAAAATCACAAACACCCATTATATTTTCAGTACACCTTGTTCAGGGTAGTTGCATGCATGCACTGAGTTACACAACATAACTGGTTTTTGGGCTCTGCTTGAACCGTCTAGACTCTTTGAGTTTTTCTCATCTGACTCCCAGATCAACTTTGTGAAAACAATAATTGCAGCTGCTGCATCATTCACCTTCATCTGTCGCCATGGTGATCTATCAAAGTGGCGACTGGCTGCTTTCCCCTTTGCATTAATCTGGGATTTGTTTAGTTTTCCCTCCTAATAATGTCTTTTAACAGGAACCTCCTCAACCCGGTAACAGATGTGTTTCAGAGCCCTTAATATCCATAAAAGGATGGAGACTTAGTGATGATCACCGGCAGGTTTGTCTCATGCTACAGTTGTGCAGGCGAAGGATCTGATCTAAATC
This sequence comes from Kiunga ballochi, assembly GCA_037177335.1. Classification (NCBI taxonomy): domain Eukaryota; kingdom Metazoa; phylum Chordata; class Actinopteri; order Atheriniformes; family Pseudomugilidae; genus Kiunga; species Kiunga ballochi. The sequence goes on from JBAMIG010000003.1 coordinate 11,829,020, forward strand.
TTGGACCAGTTTTGGGTGGTAGAGAGTGGAGGGGGGGGGGGAATGGGAGAAAGAGGGGCGTGCTGGTTTCAAAAGTCAAATGTCTTTTGTTGTCCAAGCAGAGCCGACACCAGGACTGGAAGCGCAAGTTTTATATTCTTTGATCATTTTTCAGAAATATACTGCAGTCACATTTAAAATACAGAGCTGGGTGGATTTTGTGTGGATGGGGGGGAGACCAGGGGGTTCAGGCAGAGGGGGAGAAGAGGGGAGGGTGACAAAACAATAAATTTAACAGTTAGCATTTTTCTTTTAACTTATTTCGTCCAAAGAAGAAGAAGAATAAAAAAAAAAGTGATGCATGCTTAAATGTTGAACAGATAAAATAAGCAGGTAGTTTTCTGATGATAGAAATGAATCATTTTGCAGTGCGAGCTGTCAAACTACCACACTCAGCGGTAATACACTCGATTACCACCAGAGGTCACTGTGAGGCAGTCTGAAGCCTCCACTGCTGCACACACACACACGCGCACACGCAGCTTCTCTTCAGTGTAGTACTTCAACCACATTTGAATTCAACGCTTTAAATCTTTTTTGGTGAAAAAAAAGCATCATCTGTTGTTTTAATAAAAGAAAAACATAACTAATACAGTGAGAAAACAATGTGAGAACAATATTGCACATGGTCTTACAAAACTCCAAGACTGTCCACAGTGATCGAACAGTGTACAACAAAAGACAACACCAGTAGGTTACAGTGTCTGACTTAAGTGATTAATATATATATATATATATATATTTACATAAATGAAATGACCCTTCTTAAGGCCCAACTATTAGCAAACTTAAATTATCTTATTACGTTACATAAGATTACTTGATTAAGATTTAAATATAACAAGTAACAATATAGTGAACTCATCATACTTTTTCTCTTTTTTTAATTTTTGGAAAAACTAGTTTTCAAGGTCAAATCGATTTTGCCAACAGATTGAGAACAGCTGGCCTCCTCCATGCTGCACCCTGAACGTTTAAGTCGTTACTATAGAAACCACTAAACCAAATATTGCCACATAGTACCATGCAAACAGCAATTATAAAACATTAATAATTCAACAAATAAATTCCTTTCCGATAAACGTCTCCAATAAACATGAGATATCTTTTCTTTCTGATAAATTTAAAAGGCTCAGATGATGCAGGCAATGTTATAGAGACAACCCTAAAATACTTCTTTGTCAGCGAGGAGTGTGTTAAAGAAAACTTTTCCCCGGCATCTTTGAAAACGAGGTGGCTTCTTGGGAAGTATAACAAGTGTCAAAGGTAGTTTTCCAAACAGTAACACGTGTATCAAATCCATCAGAAATACTTTTTTTTTTTTTGGTAATTCCTTAAATACACTGCGGAAATAAAAGTTATGTTACCTTAAAGTTGCTTCTAACGTGTGAGATTAAAGATAGTGATGAGAGCATTTGAAAAGAGAGAAAAAGGTGAAGGATTTGCCCTCGGTTGTAATATTGCATCACGATATTCATTATAGATTTCTAGTAAAACAGAAAGCTAACCCTGTCCAAAGATCACAGGCCAAATGTGTACAGGTACAGCCTCACTCTTGTTAGATATACACCACCACTGATATGTATGTCTATACCCTTTTTCACTTTAATGTTGATTCAATCATCTCTATTTACAGTACAAATAAATCTATAGATACTAGCAGCATTCACAACATATGATCAGACATTCAAGCAACACTAAAAACATTAAATAGTTTTTAAATAGCTCTAGAAACTAATCTGTTTTGCTTCCTTATACTGTATATATTGTGTATATATATTTGTATTTATTCATATTTATACTTCTACTACGAGTGCAAATGACCAAAAATAGTTTCTTTATGAAAAGAAACAGGAATAGTCAAAGTAAAGTGACAGCTGACCTTCGTCAGAGTGAGATGATTCTGGATTGTATAGAGACTCACAAAATCTACATATACAAAATATATGTGTAAAAAAATAATTAACATGATAACGTGGGTCCGGATTTCGACTATTGCACATTCCTTTTAAAAATGCACTTCTTTAGTCCTAAATATGATGTCGCTAACGAGTCATTCAGTCGGGGAAAGAAGTGGCTCAAATCTTCATCGATTTAAAGGATATAAAATCTGGCTGGAGAATCTACTGCATAGAGTTCCTTCTTGTGGACGAAGCAAGATTTGTAGCTACACAAGCCGCTGTCCTCTGTTTAACTAGACCCCTACAAACAAATAAACGATGGATGCTGAGCTTTTTCGCCTCAATGTGAGATGATATTTTGGCAGCTGTGGGTTTTACGGCAAGCTCATCGTCCAGTCTTCATTCGTCTGAAGGGCAGATTTCCAACTGCATCCTCGCTGTTCTAGTTTCACAAAGACACTTCATGTGACTTTTTTGTTCGTCTTATAAGCACATTATGTTTTTTCAATAACTAGAATTTAGTTTACTATTACTTTTTTAAAAATACTTAAAGATTTGGCACATTTAATGCATCTAAATTTGGCAAAAACAATGATATAGAGCTTTGAGTTACAATCAATATGACATAAAACTATTTCATTATTATGTATATCTTTTGTCTATAAACATAAATACACATTTATCCTCTAGATGAAAAAATAACATTTATTTTCTTTCTAAAATGAACTTGATGTCATCAAAATTTCATGTGTTGCACAGTGGTGAACAGTGCATGTGCAGTACTTTGCTGAGCTCACAATGAGGGTTACCATAGTGAAATGGACCTATGCCATCCAGTAAATAAATACCATAAATAAATAAATATTGTTATTTTTTTTAAAAGAGCATTTTCCCTTCAAGTGAAGGAACCATTTCTCTCCACTAGAAGCTTCATAGTTTGTCACAAAAATACTACACTCATACTGAACAATGCGTCAGAGCTTGTACATTATTTACAGTGAATAATACGAGGGTGGATGGATGCTGGCGGTGATAACATCCTCAGTGAGGGGTGGGGAGGGTGGGGCAGGGGGCTATGCAATGTCTCCCCACTCTGCTGTCACACCAGCTTTCTGCTGGGAAACGATTCACAGTTTAATTACGTGTCAATCTCAACAAACAAAGGTAATTTTTTTCTACTTTTTTGGCACTAACAGTGGCCACAAGGATGAACAGCCACTAAGAAGTTAGAGGAAAGGAGGGTGGATGGTAACACAGTGATGTCAGTAGCAGAACCAGTGGAGGGGAAAATCACAGAGCTGAAAGGTTATCATGCTAAAAAGTGATCAGGTTAAAGATAGTACTGTAGGTCTGACCCACATTTCAGTCTCCTTCAAATGTGTGAATTTCACAGTTCTTACTTAACAGCTGTACTCTCCGCTTTCCCACAGCTTTCACAGGACGACAGAGTCTTTTGCCTTGAAAGATAATCCACCTCAGAGACAACAGGTTGTGGGATGTGTCCGATCACCACGAGGGAGCTTAACAGACAGTCCTACATGGCGCTCAGTCAGCCAGCTCTTCTTCGTTCTGAGCGGAATTCATGTCGATGCCACACTTGTGTTTGGGAAATAAAAAAGACAGACACATGCATGTGCGCTCACACCTCAGCTAACAACCCCACGCCCGCCGACACCCCCTCCTGACCGAGTGTGAGGATATGACAGAACTTTAAAGACAAGCAGAGAGAACGAACAGATCTAAGTAACACCGAGTTGAGTCTTTAGGTTGCAGTAGTTAAAGCAGATTATTGAACTAGAGTTAAAAGTATCATCTGTCTGCTGGGATGGAGCTGCTTTAGCTGGGCTGGGCTATCGTTTGGGTGTGAGAGAACTACCTCAGAAAGAAAAACAACCTGATAATGAAGCAACATTGATGAAAGGATGGAAGTACAGCTGATAAAGGAATAGGGCTTAGGGAGGGGTGGTGGGTGAGGAAGGGGGTTGTTCTTTCAGGAGTAGATGGTGATAACCTCACGCCCGCCTCCGCGGACCAGGAGGACCCGATTGAGGCCTTCGGTAAGAACCTCCAGGAACTCCATGTCTGTGAGAGAAAGGTTAACGAAACCACAGGAGGAAAAAAAAAAGCTGCACGTCACTTGTAGCGTCCGCGCTCGGTTGCTCATCATGTTTTTGTATTATGCTGAAGACCCCTGCTGGTGTCATATCTCATTTATTTCACAATTAGTGGGACAACCGAGCTTCTGGGATCACTTGAGGCTTTAGAAACCATTTTTTTGTCTTCACAGTATTATCACAGAGGTTCACTCAGAACTTTCTGTCTGCGTTTGTCCTCACGTACAGCAAAAATCCTGCAGTCTCAGGAAAATCCCAGGATGCCACAGTAAAACAGTGAGAAAAGAGATTTACTCAACATGTGCAGAGGTCATTTCACATATCGGGCTGCTGTAATGGAACATTATTATGTTTTATCTTTTGCTTCCCAGACCTGCAGTCTTTCAGTTGATGAGCTTTGTAGCAGTTTGTCATTTTACAGAAAACACGACAAAGGACTTTTTAGTTTCATGAAGGCTGTTTACTTCTTACTAACTTATACCAGACACACACACACACACACACACACACT
>JBAMIG010000003.1:11835467-11848691 GCA_037177335.1 Kiunga ballochi
TCTTTCTTTCTTTCTTTCTTTCTCTTTCTTTCTTTCTTTCTTTCTTTCTTTCTTTCTTTCTTTCTTTCTTTCTTTCTGGATCTTTGGCTTAGATTTCTGGTGCTTGTTGACACCTCTGTCCGCTCCACTCTCCATGTCTAAGCAGACGGACACCCTGCCGAAGTCTGGGTCAGTTTTACTCTCTATTAAACAAGAGGTTTTTTCTTTTACTTCTCTCTCTCTCATCACCTCGTTCAAGCTCGGGATGATAACTGAATCAAATACTAGATTCAATCCAATGACAGATAAAATAAATTGGACTACCTAACCGATTTTGTTTTAGCTGGATTTTATTGACTACAATAAATGTTAAAGTCAGAGATGATTTAGTTGTGAACTGGTATTACACAAATAAAGAAAAAGCTGAATTGGCAGACTTAAATGGATTAAAACAGATTTCTGATGATCAAATCTGAAAGCTGGAGCTGAACTGACTTGTAAGGATCCATTAAAAGATTAACAAAACTATAACTATATCCAGACCTCCAGCTATGGTCATACTAATATTAAAATTAATCACATTTGACATAAATCAATGTTGCACGGTAGGCTAGGGGTTAACACCGTGTCATCACAGCAAGAAGGTCACTGCTTTGGGTCTTGGCTTATAGAAGGTTAGAAAAGGTGCTTGCATTGGTTCTTCCTGGGTGCTCTGGCTTCCTCCTAACATCTAAAGATCCATGCCACAGTCACATCCATGCAATTTTGGTTAATTTCTCACTACATTTCTAAGCTTGCCACTCTGTTTGCCCTGCGATGGACTGGCGACCTGTCCAGGTTGTTCCCTGCTTCTCGTCTGCTAATTACCGAGAAAGGCTTCAACCCCCTGTGACCCTGAGCTGGATTAAGCATGATAAAAAAAAACATGTTTGATGGGAAGACTCTTCAGAGTAAACCTGGTTCTCTCTCAGTGAAGGATACAGTTCTCATCACCTGTCCGGTTCTTCGGAGGCCCCGGCATGTTGAGGAGAACTAATTTGGCCTCCGAGGACTTTTTGAGAATGACTTCATTCAGCCGGAGTGCTGTGTGCATACGTCGTACATTGGACTGGTTCCTGAGTGAAGGTGAAGCAATGAAGGCAGCTGATTAGTATTTCAGAGCATGAAGACATAATTTTAATGATTCTCAGAGCTGACAGAAGTGTAAGAGGTTCATTTCAACATTTTTAAATGACCTAATGGATTGAGTTCATGTGGTTCAGTACTTACAGGTTCTCCCACTCGCTGCAGCATAGTAGGAGGAGAAACAGTCATTACAGGTGTGATTTTAGTAAACCTGTGCGCCATTATAATTATTTGGTACTTAAAATGAGTAATTAAAACAAAAAAAAACAAAAAACTGCCTGGAGATTATTTATCAGGAACACAACTTAGCTGGCTTTACGAAAGGTAATCGGGTCATTAGGTTTTGCAAAGGACTCACGGCTTCATGTTGAAGATGTCTTTGATGTTCTCTGGTGTGGTGGCTCCAGGAGGCTTGGTCGGCTCACCATCACACTTCTCAGTCCAGCTCATCTGGACCTGCTCTCCAGGGCTCTGAGCCCCCTCTCCTGGGGTCAGTGGGGTGGCTGGGGTTGCGGGGCTGGCTGGGGTGGTGTTGTCATGGATGAGCTGGACCTGGGGAGGGGGGGACACAGTGGGAGAGACCGACTTTGACTATGAAACAAGAGGAAAAGAGGACGGATGTGGAATTACATGTGCATTACATGGAAGGTTGAAAAAGCCGCAGTGGAGGTGGAAATGTAGGAATGCAGGTAAAGTCACAGAGAGCCACGGTGTTTGAGAGGGGAGAGGAAGAACACGTGTGGATAAAAACTTTTATTTGACATTGTCTGATTTGTTTGATTACATGTGCAGTAAAGACCAAAACAATGTTTGAGTTTAGTATATTAACATTTAACGAAGCACAAGTAAAACCATTGTTTTATCTTCAGCTAATGTTTGCGTTTGTTACCATGTTTCAGATGGTGATGCCATTAGCTCTCACATGATATTTGTTTATAAGCTAGCAGCTTCCCTGCATCTGAAGGAAGCCAGTTTGTTTCTCAAGTACTCACTGCTGGATTTATCTTTCAAAGGCAGAATCCAGCCATGATGCAAAAATACTTATGGTGTCCATGCTAAGCTAAACTCTGCTGCATATGACAAGAATTACTGTGGACTTCAGAAGCATAAGCCTTGAATTTATCTCAGTCAAATTATTCTCTTATATCATAAACAATTAATATGGTTTAATGTCTTTGTTTGCCTCTAGGTTTAATAAATCATACATTTCAGGGTGCTTGTTTCCATTTCCCACATTGGATCATTTTTTGACATTGTGTGACCGAATAAATTATTATGTCACATTGAACTAAGATCAGCTGTTCTCTCCCTGCAGAGGCTGATCCTACCTCTTCCTCGGGCTTCTCGTCCTTACTGGTTGCAGGCGGCTCCTCAGTGACGCTCAACTGGGTGGTTACAGCGGCCGGGTTCTTGCGGCGGATAGAGCCACGGGAAGAATCTGTGATGCTCTGGATCTACATTGGCATAGAAAAGGAGAAGGGATATGTGATAAATACTGTTCTTACTAGAACTACTAATGTTTTTGGCACCAAAATGAATTCCACTGCACTTTTTAGATACATTGATAAAGAAAATCAGCTGCTAACAGTTTGGCACTGAAATCTGATCTGACAAAACATCATCGTCCTGTCACACAGTTGCTATTGTGGCTGTGGACGACTGATAGAGGGGATAAATATGGTGTCTACTGCTCTGACATGACCTCTGATATGCTTTCGTCTGGAGGGGATTCAGTGTCATGTTAAGTCAAATCAAGCCAAGCAAAAACCAAGTTGGCATGTCAAGTCATGTCAAGTGTATGAGCGCATCTTTGTGTGAATTTTACAAGAAAACTTTTAGTCAAACAAGCTTCCTTACCTCCCTCTCTCGCTCATTCTTGGTCAGGTTGATCTGCTTAAGCATCTGTGACCGTTGCTCCATCACCAGAGTCTTCTCGTAAGTGTAGGCTGAGATGTCGCTGTCGTGCTGTCGCAATGAGCAAAACATCTTTTTAAACAACTGGACATATAATAAACCAATCTTTTGGTGTAACCTTGCATATATTGTGCCAACACACCTCTAGGAATATGATTTTTTTCTTTTTAGGAAGTTTAAACTAAAGAGGTTATTCAATGAGGTCTCTAAAATTGTGCATGCAAAAATTCATTTGAAGAGGAAAAAAAAAAAGATGGAGAGTTCATTAAATTCCTGTCCCTGAATGTCTGAACAGCCAAGTCAAACAATGGTTATTGTTTGACGTGTTCAGCCTAATTGTGTGTTTAAAGCTTTTTTATATGGAGTCTATGGTTTTAAGCAGTGCAATAGTCAGATGCACCCTCTTATTTCCAACTTTACGAAGGTGTCAGCTTCCTTTAACATCCGACAAGCCCCTTGGATGACAACCCTTTGTAACTAGCTGTATTTTATGGTGTCTGTTACATATTTTAATAAGTTGTAGTTGAGAACTGATTTCCTCTTTACATGTACAAAAAAAAAAGAACACGAGTTGTGTTTACTGAAGCAACAGATTAAACCTAAGGCAGTGCTGGACTTTCTAATTATGTCCCCAGCTGACTGCTTCTGACTTTGAAGTGCATGTAAACGCACTTCAATGAGACATGTTGTTCTACTTGTACAATAGAGTTTACAGCCCTCAGAGAACTCACCATTTCCACAACTTCCACCATAGCGTCGATACGGAGATGATAAAGGAATGTAGTCAGGTCTTTCTTCATTTGAATGCTGTTGTCGTCCAGCTGAGCGACGGTGAAGATGCGCATCTTGCACTTCCTCCAGACCTGAAGAGAAGGCGTGCAGCTCTTATTACTGGACAGACAGAACTTGCAATGTCAAAGCAATGTATACTGTTTTATGTTCTCAAGTATTTGATGTATATTGTGTGCGCTTGATAAAACGTTTTTGTGTTAGAAAAGGCTGTACAGTACCTTGTGCTGGCGGAGCAGGAAGGGCAGCAGCATCAGCATGCCTCCATCATGGACGATCCACCACACATCAATGTGACCCTCGGTGAAGCGCTCGCCATTGGATGGAAATGCTGAGATATTTTTCGGTACGAGCAGGGCAAGGCGGGCCGCAGTGGTTTCTCTCACCAGTTCTGCAGCACAAAGAAGCAGATATAGAGCAAACAGGTCAGATGTACAGAAGCGGAAATGTCGTTATCGTGTGCAATATTTTGGGTGTACAAACTCTGACAGTTTTTGTTGTGAGAGAATATCTTTCTGCTATTCTGCTTTCTTCATGCAGGTTAGGATTATAGGATGTGTTTTTTATAGAATGTGTTTGTCACACTTTCTCCTTCCACCTAGGAGAGGACGAAGCCTTTCTGTTGGGATGGAAAGGTGTAAATAAAACCTGCAGTTTTTATTGGAAGATTAGGCTGTTTGAACGCCATCCCAGTAACTTACCTGAAAAATCTGCTGGTTTTAAACTGAAGCAAAGTTTGTTTTTCTTCTATTGTCTTTTTTCAACCAACTCACCAATAAAGTTCCTCCAGTGCTGGTGTTCGTCTCCTTGTTTCCAGTTACGCGGCCACCCAACCAGTACAGCGTTATGTTTCAGGCCTCCAAGCCCGCTGGCCTGGAGCAGATGTGATGTGGCATCACGAAGGTTTGAGGACACGGTCACCTGACAGAAGCCCTTCACCTTTTCCGTCTCCATCAGTTTACGCAAAGCCTAGAAAAGGTAAGAAGCAGAACATGACCGTAGCAGAAAAAAAAAAACCTTTTATGAGAAGAATAAACAAACCAAATGAAACTTCTGATTAGCATTTGTGGATGGGGTGGATATTTTTTAAGTTGACTACATTCTTTATGGAATATAAACTGAATTTATGTAAGGAAAAAGTGACATCTTCACAGCTTTTCAGGCAATTTAATCAATAAATACGTGTGATTTCTGCTCTATTTTTTAATAAAACTAAATGTTCTTCTGCAAAACTGTAAAACTATGCCTGTCATAGGAAAGCCTTTACATCCCAATCTAATAAAAACTAGGGATAAAAGAAGTAATTTGTTTAATCTAAAGTCTTTATTTTGCAAAATTATTGCAGTGTAGTTTCCTGCTTCCAGATATCCATTAAGAGGCAGGGCAGCAAAGTGATGTCCTTGCCTGTTCTGCACGCTGGGCCTGGTCAGAGTTCTCCAGGAATGTGCCCTCTAGAGCTGTTCCAACAATAGTTAGACCTTTGCCTGCCTTCATCTGGTTGGTCAGAGACAGCAGACGAGGCTGCTCCACATTTTGCTCAGCGTCTGTACTAACCAGCACCAGCAGCTGAGGTCTGAGGAGCAGAGAAATCAAAAGAAGACGAAGGCAAGTGAGGAAGAAAAGAGCAGTGAGGAGGAGAAAGATTTAAATAAAATAGTGCAGAAATGGCTGAGTTGGCCATATTAAAGTTATTGTTGAGAAACAGAGACAGAAGAAAAAAGTATTAATGCGTCATGTGTTAAAAAAAACCCAAATATTTGTTTGACAGCAGTCATGGTAGAATGACTGCACATGCATATACATGTTTTATGTTGATAACACAAAACAGTGAATGTTTGTGTGTCATACCTCCAGTTCTTGGTGTGGGGGGGGCCTTCCTCCAGCCGCATGAGAGCATAACGTGCAGCACTCAGTGACAGACCTCGGATACCATCACCCCACTCTTTCTCCGCACTGTGACCAACACAAGAGTTAATCAATACTTGTCAAATCCTCTTTGAAAAGAGAGCCTGATATAACAAAAAATAACTTAAAGGTTAAGCCTCTTTGGTAAAAGTCTCTATCACAAGCAATCGAAACACTTACACACCCAGTATACACAGCTTTTAATGTGTAATATACTGTTTAATTTGAGGTGGGGATTGATTAGCTCTGTTTACAATATAATGCAGATCTCTGGAAAGTCACAGAATTCAGTAGGCTCTGCTTAAAACTTTCTTTAAAAACTTTAAATCCTTACAGCAGTCGTGCTTTTAGGAGAGCATACAGTGCCAAGTAACACTTTCACATCATGGAAGGTGATAAAAGCTAGTCTGAAACTAAAGCAAAAATAACAGCTTTCCATTAAACCCAAACCATTAGTTCTAACATGAGAGCATCACACTTTAAAATTCAGCACATACACGCATTACACAAATGCAGCCGGTCTCTCCTGGGGTTGCGATAAACTCACCCTGCAAATTCAATATACTTGTAGATGGAGCCAGCAATCACCATGGCAACAATGGCATAGTACCAGGAGCAGAGGAACATCAGTGTAAGACACAAGCTCATTCCCAGGAAGGACAGAGCCCTATAGAGTAGAAAAGATATATAAACATCTAAAGTTCATTTTCTTTCCTGTTTTTGGTAGCTTCTGGACTAACCAGTGGTAGAACTTAAAGCGCGGCCTCCAGTTTGGAGTTCTCAGTAGCGTCTGGAGAGCACAGGCCAGATTCACGAACATGTAGCACATCAAGAAGAACCTGCAGGAAACACACGGACTCAGTAAGCAAAGCAGCTGCTTTTATGTAAAGTTGCATAAAGTGATTCACCAAATGCAATTTTTGATACAACTTCTGTGTGATGGAATAAATCCTGAACCTATAAAATGTTTATTTAATAAAGCGAATATCCGGGGATGGGCTGCTCTGGACTTTTCACCGCTGGTTTCAACAGTGAACATAAATTTAATTCTCACATGGAGAGGATGGGAGCCACTGCATCCAGGGAGGCAATGAGGATGCCGCTCTCACAGATACAAGCTGTCAGCAGCAGGGACCATGTGGGTTCTCCATTAGCCTTCCCATGGCCAAATATCTAGAAGGCCAACACAAAAGCAAAAATTTTCCACCATTGCTACTTACATGTGTCCGCATGATAGTCTCAGTGTAAGCAAGCATACAAACTGACCCGAAGGGCGGGCACGATGCCATCTTTGGCGATAGCCTGAAGGAGACGGGGAGCTCCTGTCAGGCTCTGAAGACCGGCTCCGCAGGTGGAAAAGAAAGATCCAATCACAATTACCCATGGTGATGGCCAAGCCAACGTGCCTATCACCAAGTTACCGTGGACACCTTCCCCGAACCTGAAAAGGGTCAACAGTAAGACCGTATAATGTCAAACAGCATCCCGCTTAGACTCACTGAGTGGAAAAAGCATATTTAAAAAGAGCAATTGCTTACTTTCAAATAGATCCTAGCTAAGCAAGCATGGACTTACTTGTCTCTGAGCACCACCCCCTCAATGCAAGCACCAAACAAGATCACACTGGACATATCTGAGCAGCTGTTGATCAGAAAAATAACGATATTCCACAGAACAGTGGTGTTTCAGATGGGTAATGCCTTATTGTGTTGGATAAAACATGGAAAGGGCCCTGAACATTGATAAACCTGTCATCCAGAAAATCCAATAATATGATAAATTATTTGAGTATATTTACTGTAAAAAAACTTAAGTTGATTTAGTTTTAGGCGATATTTCAGAGATATTGCAGTTGGATAATCACCAAGATGATGTGATTAGAAGTCATCATCAGTAATGTAAAAACTGCAAGCCGATTATTTGGACATATTCTGTCCCTTCTATTCTATAGTAATTTATCTTTTCTCCAAAATGACACACATCTGAGAATAAAAACAACACAAACATGAATTCAAACAATAAAGGACGACTGCTGCAAGTCTTGTTTGACACAGGTGTTATCCTGCAGTGCTAGAAGCAGGGATTTTTTTTCTCTGTTCCTATTTGTTCTCAATATCATCCATGCTGAATTGTCACAAAGAGGTAGATCAGCTTTCAAAAAACTTGAAGAAAATTCATTTGTTTTTATCTCAAAGCATTTATAAACGGTTCCTTACGGTGGACGACAGGTGCAAACGGACTGCAAGTGCGGAAACGCACTGCATAAAGAAAAACGCAGCAATGGAGAAATGCGCTGCAAATACAGAAACGTGCAGCAAATACAGAAACCTGCTGCAAATACAGAAAGGGTGCATAAAAGTAAAACAGCAGCGACTAGAAAAGCAACACACTTCTGCCAAGCTTATTACTACTGCGCATAGATTTTTTTCTTCCCAATCGGCCTGCAGTGGTGCTCCGCTTTAAGCTGGCTTCACATCAGAACAGTTGTTACCTGCATATGTCTGTATATGTGCTGTATGTTATAATCTTAGTGCGATTGTAGACAACTAGAAAAGAATTTCTCTGAATAAAGATTTCTTTGAGACATTCGTGGATTCAGACCGTGATCCGGATCACATAATTTGTTCTTTGTTCTATTTCGAAACTTTCCTGAAAATTGGTTGAGAACTTTTTACAGACAAACACACACATACTGTATACACACACACACACACACACAATCTGGAAAGCGCCCCATCGCCCCGAAACAGCCAAAGCCTAAGTAGGGTGAATTTGCAGCATCTCTCTTTTACTGCGTTTTTCTTTGTGCAGCGTTTCTATATTTGCAGCCTTTTTGTATTTACACTCCGTTTGCACCCGTCGGCCACCGTAGTTCCTGGTCTGAAAATGGTTACAGCAAGAAAAGAAAAAAACAACAACAAAAAATATAAAACACATATGAGCATATTCTTAATGTAGCAATAACTCAGCTCCTCCGTGTCAATAAGCCGATTCATAAGGCCTGTCAGATTTCATCCTCACTTAGTGCAACATGCATAGTTTGTACCAGTTGCCAAAATTAGATGAGTATCACAGCAATTGTGGCCTTTCCAAATCTAAAATGTTGACCTTTAATAATGAGGATCCCTGCAGGCCAATAGCAGGGTTTTTGCTGCTGCAGAGAAAATATCTTGAATGTGAAAAAAAGCCTTTTGGTCATCTGATTGATGTGTCAAGTGGGCCATAAAATCCTGCAGAGGGTTATAGCGACAGGATACAGACAGTGGAGGTGGTGGTGATAGCTGCAATGGTTCCAATGGGGATTGACTTCTGGGCATCACGCAGATCTCCAGAGCGGTTGGATCCAGCCATGATACCTAAGGTAAAAGTAAAAAATTAACATTAAAGAAATTTATGTTAAGAAAATCATATGCATATTCCTACAGTACATGAAAGAGTCAGACGCATCGGAAAACCTCTGGTTGGAAGAGTCTGATAAATGCAATCAACCAAACTGAAACATAAAATGACCTTATAAGTAGTAAAAACAGACTTCACCTGTTACTGAAGGGAAGTAGATGCCGACCAACAATGTGAAGAAGCTGGTGATGTCGGCCAACACATAGCGGTTAGAGTTGGTCAGAGGATCGTCCTGGTTTGCCACAGATTCCATGTACTTCCTGTCAATTAGGTCCCCCTTCTCATAGTAGGTCCCAAACAGGTTCTCTGCATTAGCAATACAAAGATGTTAAATCAGGGGAACAAGGGGTTTGTAAAGATGCCATGGTTTCCAAAATTACATTTAGTAATATGTCAGTTATAATCATTTATGATTTAGCTTTTTCTTTAATTTTTAAGGAAAAAAATGTTCTCTATTTAAATTTTTTATAGCTTAGCTTTGAGCTTTGTTATCTCACTAATTATATATGGTGGATTTATCTCCCATTAAAAAACAACAAGTAAACTGTGAGCCTTCTGGGTTTAAATATTATATAATTTCCACAACAATGAACTAAAGTAAGGTTTTATCTGAAGGACATCTTGTCAATGTAACTAGTTAATTTAGTGGGAAAAAAGAGACTAGCTAGGTAGCCTACTCATCTTGGAAGGAACAAAATTATTAATGCAACTTATTATATCACATGTTAGAGGAGGGCATATTTAAAGGATCTTCTGACAGAACATATCTGGATTAAAATCTGTATTAATGCATTAAAAAATATGATTTACATACAATATTTGAAAACTTCACCAACCCTTTTAACAGATTACAATCTCAGTGGGACAGCTAATTAGCTTAAATATTACTAAAGCTAATATTAAAAACCTTTGATATTTGAAAAAAAATAAAAAGGTCAAATAAATCTTCTTTGATTCAAACAGTGAATTATGAACAAGTTCAAGAGGAACTAATAATTCTTTAAGGGCACCATCTTAACACAGGGTTTACTGTTAAATACCAAATCAATTTAGGTTAAGCTAGCTTCAGGCTTTCTGTAGCCGAGGGTTTCAGTACATCCAGGGATAAGAAATTACTTTTTGCTGCGTCTCTGTGAGATTTTTTTTACATTTCCTGGAAAGGCTTGTAGCAAAATATAGAAATTGTTTTGCACCACCACATATTCAATTGGTGTAGCAAGACATGTTGATGTAAGAGAATTAGTTCAAGCAAGAAATTCAATCTTTTTCAGTAGTAGAAAAAAAATGAGACTTCCAAAGCCTCATCTCACGAGATATCATGGTTTCTTGACAGTAAATGTAAAAATATAAGGGACATAGTAAGTTGATTAAAGAAAAACACATTTGATCATAGTTTATAACCAAGTCAAATCTTTTGCTTTTGATCAAATGGACTAACCTGCCAATATCCCGCTGGTGACGCCGGGAATACCCTGGATCTGAGTCACATTGTTCGTGGCAAAGTAAGTGTCGCAGGTAGCGTTGAGTAAAGATGAATCGCAGAACATGCGCCACAGCTTGGTGGTGACCGTCCCATTGGCTGTCTCGATGGTCTTGGCACAGACGTCAAAAGACTTCCACACCAAAGTGCGATTCCCCAAGACACACACGCTGGTGGAAAGACAACAAAATCCTCATTAAAGCTTTGAATTAATAAAATATCTGCATGTTCACTTTTTGTTTTTAACTTTCAAATGTCCTCCTGCAGAAATGACTCCTTAAAGCAGAATAGATAATAGAGAACTCTCAAATAATGCGTTTGAAGCAACACCAAAGGTGAATATCTCATGGGTTTATGGTTAATTTAGCACTAAATCAATAATGCAACCTGATCTGGAAAGCTTGTTAGCGCCTTAGTGTCAGTAGAACATGTATTTATTGAATACGCTGTGTACTTGTCTACTACAAGTACAAGAATGCACTACAGGTTAAGTTAAGGTCTGCTTACGGGAAATCAGGAGGATCAACAGCGGTCTTGATGACTCCAGCGTAGACGGCCAGGATGGAGAGAATGACACAAGCCAGAAACACTAGGGCCAGCTTATTGACATACTTCACACCAACAAAAACAACAGTGGCCATAGAGGTCAGCAGGATGGTGCCATAAACACGCATATTATTCAGCAGAGCTGCTTCCGCCTCAGCACCTTCCAGACCCTCCAGAGGAAAGATGGCAGCTTTGGGCACGATGTAGATCTGAGGACAGAAGGAGATCATTATCCAGGGAATATACACCTTTAATTTTTGTTAAAACAAAAACTCATAATTGCTCCTGGGCTTCCTAGAGCTGTTTAAGGAGCATCTGTGTTACTCATTCACCTTCACTTCTCACTTTTCCTGGCCTGTCTGGGGATTTTAACTAAAAGACTTAAGGTCACAAAACCTGCTTCTCTAGCTCACTTTTCACGACAAAATTTAATACATTTCATCGCGGGTAAAAGAAAGGACCAAAAAAAGCAAGAAAAATGTAATAAAAAGGTGAAATGGGAAGGAAGAATGAGATGAGCAAGGATGACAATTCTGCTAAGTGTGAAAACGTGATGCTCACGTTAATCTCCCTCTACAGCAGCTTTAAAAAGCTCTGCTGCTTTTATTTAAATACAGCTTAATTAAAGAACTCAACCATGGTATTATTATTGGAAATTACCTTCCAACATTACACAGTTACTATAACTTAATCTTGGAATAGTCCCAACATATGCTACTAAAAAGTAAACCTATAATTAGTCCATCAGTATCTGTCATCAGCCTGAAATGAGTCATGCAGTGGTGTTACATAAGTGTGGGAATTTCTCTCTCTCTCTCTCTCTCTCTCTTTTATACTGTTATGAGGTTTCCTCCACACACTGTAATTTCCACAAAGGACTACATGCAAACTATAACATGTAGAGAGTTATGGTTTAGCTCGGACATTTGGCTGATCAGATACTGATGTGAGCACATCAATCGACAAACAATTCCCCTGCCTCACTGTAAACATGTTTAAAAATAGCACCTTCGGTTTATGTTCTCGCCTTGCTTGGTAGGATGAAACATATTCAAATCCACCTTCTCCGGATCCTGACAATTCTGCAGGGATTCTTACTTTACAATGGAAACTAAGCCAGCTTTGACCCAGAAGAGAGAATTAACCAGCATGCATGATCAAACTCTGCATAACTGTTAGAGGCAACCAGAAGGAGAAAAATATGCAGCAGATCTTCGTGTTGAGAGCTGTTTCAAGGAATGGACTTCTTTTATCAGCAGTAATTTCTTTTATTGTTGCACCATTTATTTTGTGTAATTCGTACTTTTTTAAACAGAATGGATGATTGTAGTGGAAGAAATTTGTAACAAAAAGCTGTAGGCCAAGATCAAATAAACATGCAGGTAATTCTTTATTTAATATGAACTAACTCTAAAAAACACAAAGGTGGAGGATGGCTTTTCCCCTGTCCTCTTTGCATTAACAGCAAGGATTACATGCATTTCAGAAAGTCCACTAGGATTAAATCCAGCCTAAAATAACATGTTTGAACTGATGCACATGAAAAGGGGTTTATGTGGGGTGATTTTTGCCAGGTCTACACTGGTTTCAGACTTCTTATGCTAGTGGACAGCTGTTTGCCTGATTAGAAAATATGAGCCAATCAGAGGTTTGGTAAAAGGGCTTAGAAATCAGGGGATCATCCTCCTGCTGCTGAGCAACAAAAATAGTGACAAGCATGGACGAGATTAACAAGCAACAGAGGTTGCTATAGGAACACTGCAACAAAAATATCTATGTTCCTGTTGTTAGCGCATCAAATTAAATACATATAAAAACGAACAAAACATTGTGCATAACAGGACAAGATTTAGAGTTTAACATTGATCATTAATGAGGGTTTATTTATTTACTTTTAAAATATTTCTAAATATCGAATTAATGTTCAAGGGCTGCACGGTGGCGCAGTGGTTAGCACAGTGGCCTCACAGCAAGGAGGTTGCCAGTTCAAGCCTTGGTGTGAGCAGGACTCCAGCCGGGAACCTTTCTGTGTGGAGTTTGCATGTTCTCCCCGTGTCAGCGTGGGTTCTCTCCGGGTACTCCGGCTT